>JAJHSJ010000013.1:32126896-32263234 GCA_021015155.1 Magnolia officinalis | reverse complement strand
TACAGATTTTTATCTACCTCATCCTTTCGCTCATGCCCTAAAATGCTATCTCAAAATGGATGGACGGTGTGGATACAACACATGCATCGTAGTGGGGCCTACAGAACATGGTGACGTCACTTCAGTAGCCGACCGCTACTCAACCTGTCAGTATCTAAGCCGCGTCCGCGCAGATCGAAAACGGATTGGCTATTCCCCTGCCACCAACCATTGCTCTGTGGGCCCCACCATGATGTATATGTTTCATCCATGCCGTTCATCTATTTTTATAGATAATTTTACGGTATGAGACCAAAAATGAGGTATATCCCAATCTTAAGTGGACCACATTACAGGAAACAGTGTTGAATGAACATTGACCATTTAAAACTTTTTGGGGCCCGTCCAATGAACGTCTCGCCTCTTGTTTTTACTGTAAACATGTCTTTGATAGTATATCAGATCCATGAAAACGGTGGGACACACCATGATGATCACCTAGTCTGAAAATCAGGATGAACCGATTTTTGGGTGGGCCACAACTTCAAAATCAATGGGCAGCCGATGGAATACTTAGTGTACATGTGTGCCAGCCAAAAGAGTGGATCGACCTAATTTTCATTCCAGTTGATCATCATGGTGTGGTCCACCTGTGGCACGTAACCGATTTTGTACAATTGTGACACTTTTGCTAGAAAGAAATCATTGTATCAGAAAATAACATCCAGGCAGGCCCTGGTTCAGTTGAATGGGGATAATTTCTTTAAATTTCTACTCTAACTCCTATTTTTGGGCCAAAAATAGAAAGCTCCAAAAATGAAATTTTGCTGATTGGGTTAACACATGCTTTTTGGCCCCCATTAAATGGAAACTTTTAATTTAATATATTCTTTTTGCAAATTTTTCATTCCCGAATATGTAAATATATGTATTTAGGCATGTCCTGAAGTTTCACTGAAAAATTCCACCATTTTCTTCATGCTTCCCCCTTTTTCCCTGCATTTCCGGTTATCAACGATATTATCGGCGATAATGATATTATATCTTTATCTCCGGCCAGCAAAACTTGTAGCGATACCGACAACTCGAACATTGGAGACCGCCATAGAACTCTTCAAAGAGATGACGAAGTTTCTAGATATCAGAAAAGTCCTTAACCTCATCTGGCTTGCGCATTTCACAAGAGATCTATGATATGTTTTTTTTCTTTTCTAGGTTTGCTAGTATCTTCATGTACTTCTTCATTAATTCTCTCTAAAACGTTTTTCTTTTGATTCTGCAGCTTTGCTAGGAACCACACCCAAGAACTGAATGGTCTACGACAAAAGATCAAGGGCCTAGATATAGAAAAACTGGCGAGCTAGCCGTCTTCTTGGCCTATTGGCTCAACTTGGTGGTACTCCCTCCAAATGGGCGGGATGCTAACAGACACACTCTTTTGTGGTCGTTGGAGCAATGGAGGAGGGCAGAAAATATTCCTTGGCCCCTCCAATTCTCTATTCCTCCATACAAACTTATCATAGTCAAGAATGTCTGCCAGTTGTAGCCTATATGTTTCAAGATCAAGAACAGTGGCCTTTTCTTAGCGATGCTTTGGCGGTTTTGGATAATTCTGCAAGACTGACCAAGATCAACATTTCACCACTGCATGATTCCTTGATTCATTTTTGTGCTTCTCCGCGACAACTTGAATTGGCTCGCAATATGGTTATTGCACCAAAAGTCCTTCACCATTAGAAGGAATTACTACTTCTCAAAGATAAGATTTCCATAACTTCAGCCACTATTTCTGGCTATGATAGGGAGTGTAATTCTCTTCAAGAACAATTGAAGACCTCTGAGCTGACTTTTGTGGCTATTAACGAGCAAATAGCCAATCTTGAAGCTCAGAAACAGGCAGAGGAGCTGAAGATAAGCAAGATCAAGGGCGATATCGCAGAGAACAACATAGTTGATCTTGAGAAATCAGAACTTTCCAAAGACAGCATCTGCCGTTTCATTAGAGCAGGAGTTGGCCAGTACTCCTGACCAAGCCAAACTAATCATTGAAGCTGAACTTAATATTGTCGCAGCCCAAGTTCAATTTAAACAGGATTTGCAGAAGTTTATGCTTGCTTTGGGTGTTTCTGAGTAATTGTAATGGCTTGACCATCCTGTATCAAAAATTTTCACAATATATATAAAGTTTTAGCATTGTTTTTTTTTTTCCTAAAAGCTTATAAACATGAATGGCATGGATTATTTGCACATTCCATCACATAATCATAGATATTTGTCTATTAATAATTTACGCATCATTTGCATGTTCTCATTAATTCAGGGACAAAACATGATGAGAGTATATTCATGAATGATGGTTTTCTTTTACATCAGTTTAAGTTTCCATTGCATATTGCATATTATCTCGTAATTTAAAGGCATAACGTGGCAATAGCATAATTCTTCACTTGTCAACATGCATTATGCGATGTTCTTTTTAATGGGCAAAACTATCTTAGGGTTCAGTTAGTATTCCTAAGGTGCCATACACAGTTTAGGCTCTTGCGTATTTGAAGTGACCACAGTTTAAGCTCTTAAGTATTTGGAGCAACCACAATTGTTTAGGCTCTCGAGTATTTGGAGCCAATAGGGCTTACGCAAGTGGCCTCTGTAACTCTTTTGAGTTCGCTGAACCACCGCTGCCTAGGGAGTCCACCCACCGCAGTCCTTCAGAGGGGCCTAGTAAAGCCACCGGGGCGGTGAACTCAGTAGGATTTACGCGCAGGGTTGGCCTCAGTAACTCTTTAGAGTTGGTGATGCTCACAAGGCTACCTGTCTGGGTACCAAATCCAAGGCCGCCAATCCATCAATTAGGGGGGAGCTCACTTGGAGGTCAACCCTTCCCCATGAGTTTCTACTGAAATCAAACCAGGAACCTAGGGGATCTTACGCACGTTTGGCCTATCTATGGATGAACCGAAGAGCTGACATTGCGGCCCTCTTTTTCTTCACCTGTAAACCCGGATCCATTCATGAGGGGGCATTTTCTCTCACCCATCCCAATTACGCTATCAAAGAGCAATACAAGCAGTATTAGTCTCATGCGTGGTTGGCCTTCCACGGGCTTTTTAAGCCACTGGCTCTCTCTGCTGCCCACATGGGTTTGAGCGTGTGGTTGGCCTTTGTGAGCTTTTTAAGGCCACTGGCTCTCATCGCTACACGTATAATGTTTGGTGAGTCGGCAATATAGCACAAGTCTTATACGTGGTTGGCCTTCATGGGCTTTTAGCCACTGGCTCTCAACATTGCCTTGTATAGATTGTCCCATTATTTATAACATTCAATCCAAAGGTAATCATGCAACAGTGCATTCTTTGAAACTATTTAGTTACAAGCATAATGCAAAATAAGGGCCTGTTTGGATAAAGAATTATGACAGTATTGTAACTTAGAAGCGCCATCATTACAATGTTTGTTTAATCAGATAATTCGACATATAGTTTAGTGGTCAAATGCAGATGTAATAAGAGACGGGTAAAGGAATTTGTAATCATTACAAATTTACAATACATTGCAGTAGAAATCTCCTATCCAAACACAAGAATCAATGTATTTTTCCCATTGATTTGCATCTCAGTAATGTAAAAGTATCATCATTGCACTTTTACCACGCCTATCCAAATTCAGGAATTCTTTATCAGCACCAAATGACGTGATCGTATCCCTGTTCAATGTCTACTTACAAATGATAGCCTTCCTACCTTATGGCAAGAATTAATACATTCATGAGCAATAAGCGCGCTATCTAAAATTAGTCCTGCCACAAATGCGCCTTGAAATTTGGAAATGACATGCTCGAGAATGGAACGGAACCTGGTAGCCAACATTTTAGCTAAAATCTTATAGGGGCCACCAATCGAACTTATCAGCCTAAAATCCCTTAAACAATCTGCTCCTTCCTTCTTTAGAATTAAAGCAATAAATAAAGCCCCAAACTTAGACGAAAGTCGACCATTCTTAAAGAACTCAACGAAGAAAGCATTCATATCACTTTGCACCAGCTCCCAGTACACATGAAAAAATGCCAGAGGAAACCCGTCCAGCCCCAACGCCCTATCCCTCCCCACCGATCAAACTTATTGGCCTAAAATCCTTTAGACAATCTGCTCCTTCCTTCTTTAGAATTAAGGCAATAAACAAAGCCCCAAACTTAGACGAAAGTCAACCATTCTTAAAGAACTCAACAAAGAAAGCATTCATATCACTTTGCACTAGCTCCAAGTACAAATGAAAAAATGCCAAAGGAAACCCATCCGGCCCCAACGCCTTATCTGACGCAGGGATGAACGTGATGAGGATAAATACTCCGAATCCACGGAGCTTCTCTGGACTCCTCACAGAGACTTCTCGAATCCACGAGGAAAGAAAGCAGAAAACAGAAATAATTTCTAATAATTTCGAAACTGATTAATTAATTCATAAAAACGAGTTCACAGCCCTTTAAATAGGGGTACCAAGCAATGGGAAAGAAATCAGAATCAAATTACAACTACAACTCCTAGAATTCGCGACTTACTATAAATAGTAAACTTACTATTTATAGACGGTCGTGATGTCTACTAGTGCGCAAGGTTTTCGGCCAAAAATAGTAAGTGTCCTATTTGGCTTCACCAAACCGTTCTCCTAATTATTCTAAGCTCTTTTCACGTTGGGCGCAACTCCTAAAGCCCAACGCATGAAGAGTTATAATCAAACTAAAACTTATTATTTATAGTAAAATTGAAATTAAAACAGGGAAACGACCGTCAATCCACAGGTTTTTCGCAATTTCGGGCGTCGCAACCCGGCGTAGCTGGGTTGGTTGGCTAAAGTAGCTCGTTCTACCCCAAAATCATATATTTTTCGTCGGCTAACTCATCCCGGATTGCGAGATACGCCTGATTTAAGGTCTGATGGTCCAGATCACTTCTGTCGCCGACCGAGCCTTTTCTGATCCATCTTGGTCATGTAACTGTTCGCGACCCGCTCTACATCAGTCTCCTCCACTTCAAAAGAACTCGTCCTCAAGTTCTCGTCATGCTCTGGTTCATGATACTCGGTCAGGTCCGCGACATTGAAAGTCCGTGAGATCGCCATGTCATCTGGAAGATCAACAACATAGGCGTTGTCATTGATCTTTCGAATGATTGGTACCGGTCCAATCTTTTTATTCTTCAACTTGTTGTACGTTCCGGTCGGAAATCTTTCTTTGCGCAAATGGACCATTACTTGGTCGCCCACCTCGAACACTTTTCGTCGCCGATGCTTGTCCGCTTGCTCCTTATACTTCTCGTTCGAGGCATGTAACTTGGTTTGTACCTCCGCATGAATGCTCATGATCTTGTCTGCCATATGTTCTGCTGCAATGCTCATGCCTGGGAGCTTGGGCAGAGGGACCAAGTCTAGTGTGTGGCGAGGTACTCGTCCGTAAATAACTTGGAACGGGGATTTTCCTGTCGAGCGGTTTACCATGTTGTTGAATGCAAACTCCGCTTGAGACAAAGCCAAATCCCACTGCTTCGGTTTTTCTCCTGAAATACATCGAAGGAGGTTTCCCAACGTGCGATTCACAACCTCAGTTTGACCGTCAGTTTGTGGGTGGTAGGCGCTGCTGAACTGAAGTCGTGTATCGAATCGAGTCCACAAAGTCCGCCAAAAGTGGCTTATGAACTTCGTGTCACGGTCAGAAGTAATAGTCTTGGGAACCCCGTGTAGCCGCACAATTTCTCTGAAGAATAGATTTGCCACGTGTGTTGCATCGAGAGTCTTCTTGCATGGAATAAAGTGCGCCATCTTGGAGAAACGATCTACTACCACGAACACTGAATCCATGCCGCGTTGTGTTCGTGGCAGACCAAGCACGAAGTCCATTGATAAATCCTCCCAAGGACCGTCAGGCACAGGTAACGGGATGTAGAGGCCCGTATTCTGAGATTGCCCCTTAGAGGTCTGACAAACATGACAACGTTGTACGGCTTTCCCCACATCACGTACTAATTGCGGCCAGTAATACCGCTCTTCCACAAGAGCTCGCGTCTTGTCTCGCCCAAGGTGTCCACCGAGGCCACCTCCATGTAGCTCCTGAATAATCTGCTCCCTCAGGAACTTTGGGGATGCACAATCGATTCCCTTTGAAGAGAAAATCGTCCTGTATATGAAGGTCGCTGGGGTGACCTTCTTGGCACTTCATCCAAGAATCTTTGAAGTCTTCATCCTCAGCATACAGCTCCTTGAGACAGTCGAAGTCGACCACCTCGTTGCTCATTGTAACCAGTAATGATGCACGACGGCTAAGTGCATCAGCCACCTTGTTCCGCTTCCCTGACTTGTGCTTCAGAACGAACGTGAATTCCTGTAAAAACGCAACCCATCTAGCATGCACACGATTCACGTTAGTCTGACTATTAATAAACTTTAATGCTTTATGGTCAGTGTACAGAACAAACTCTCTTTGAATCAGATAATGTCGCCAATGTCGCAGCGCTTGAACAACTGCGTACAACTCAAGCTCATAAGTCGACCACTTCTTTCGGGCTTCGCTGAGCTTCTCGTTGTAGAAGGCTACCGGCCTGCCTTCCTGTGATAATACTCCTCCAATTCCGATGTATGAAGCGTCACACTCAACCTCAAACAATTTGTCAAAATTAGGAAGCACTAAGACCGGTGTTGTAGATAAACGATGTTTGATCTCATAAAAGCTCTTGTCAGCTTTATCGGTCCACTGGAACGGTCCCTTTTTCATGCAATCTGTTATGGGCGCGACTATGGTGCTAAAATCTCGCACAAATCGACGATAGAAAGTCGCCAACCCGTGAAAACTCCTCACCTCATGAATGTTTGTCGGGATCGGCCATTCCCTAATAGCTCGCACCTTTTCATCGTCCACACGAATGCCTGTGGACGTTACAACAAATCCTAGAAACAATAGGCTGTTAGTTAAAAAACTACACTTCTTCAAGTTGAGGCACAACTTGTTAATTTGTAGGACCTGCAGCACCTGCCTGAGATGTTTCCTGTGCTCCGCCTCATCCTGGCTATATATCAATATGTCATCAAAATATACTACCACAAATCGGCCAGTGAACGGTTTTAGAACTTGATTCATCAAACGCATAAAAGTACTTGGTGCGTTTGATAGGCCGAAGGGTATGACCAGCCACTCATACAACCCTTGGTCTTGAACGCTGTTTTCCACTCATCACCGGGTCGGATACGAATCTGATGGTACCCGCTCCTTAGATCAAGTTTAGAGAACACCTTGGCCCCTTCTAGCATATCGAGCATGTCGTCCAACCGTGGTATTGGGAACCGATATTTGATGGTGATTTTGTTGATTGCCCGGCTGTCGACACACATGCGCCAGCTTCCATCTTTTTTTGGCGTTAATAATGCTGGTACGGCACATGGGCTCATGCTCTCTCAAGAGACCCTTACGGATCAATTCCTCCACTTGCCCCTGAAGTATCTCACACTCCTTCGGACTCATCCAATAATGAGGGCGGTTGGGCAGGCTAGCCCCAGGGACGAGGTCTATGTGATGTTGGATGTCCCTCATGGGGGGCAATCCATCAGGTAAATCTTCAGGCCAGACTTCTTTGAATTCGTTTAGCAACAGCCTTAAGCTTGGAGGGATGTTTGAGGGTTCCTCTTCCTCGCCCTTCACCACTACGGCGTATACCTCGCCGGTTTCCTTGGATTCCTCCATGAAATCCCGAATGGTCAAGAGGGAACTCCCCTCCACTTTAGAAGCTTCAGGGTAGTTCTCTGGTGTCATAGGGGCAAAGATTATTTTTCGACTATCCTTGACGAATATGTAGACATTATCTCGTCCCCGATGGGTCGCATCACGGTCCGACTGTCAGGGTCGACCGAGTAGCATATGACAAGCTTCCATGTCGACCACGTCACAAAGTATTTGATCCTTATAATTTTTGCCAATTGAAAACGAGATAGTGCATTGTTCAGTTACCTTGGTCTCATTCACCTTTTTTATCCAGCCAATTGAGTACGGGAAAGGATGTTTCGTCGTTGGTAGCCGCAACTTGTTCACCATCACTCTTGAGACGATGTTCTCGCTACTACCGCTGTCTATGATCACATCACAGACCTTTCCATTGACAGTGCACCGAGTACGAAATATATTGTGTCGCTGTGGATGTAATTCCTTTCGTGGGGCATACAGTAATCGCCTCACAACTAGAAATTCGCCACGATCCTCGCCCGTCACTTCATCTCCACCTGCTATTCCTTCAGTGGTTTGTTCATGTTCATCAAAGCCATGGTCTTCTTCTGCGGCCTCATCTTCAGTGCCCCCTTCGTTTATAGTCAAGTGTGTTGCGGGACGTTGAGGGCAAGTGTTTGATAAGTGGCCTGGCTGGCCACATCGGTAACAATTGTTCGACCTTGGCCGAGCATAAGGATTTAGAACCCTACTCGGGCCCGCTGTTGTGGGTGTTGTACGTTGAGGTCTGGATGAGCCGCTCCCCGTATCACGGTTTGCGGTTGTAGGAAGTTGAGGACATTCTCCTACTGAATCTTTTCCTCATGCCAGCACTGGATCCTGCGTGGGACCCATCATGGGGGGTCGAGTTGAAGGATATGGACGAGCAAGAGCTCTTGCAAGTTGTGTTTCTGCCCTACCCGCCAATTGAACTGCTTCATCCACGGTCCCGACTGGGTACATCTGAACTCGGTCCTGAATTATTGGCCGCAACCCACCTATAAATCGTGCTACTTTCTGTGACTCAGATTCTGACAGATCGTTTCGTGTAGCCAACCGCTGAAATTCTTCCGTGTAATCTGTGACGGTTCGATTTCCTTGTCGGCAATTTTGATATTGTTGGAATAGTATCTGCTCATAATCACTGGGGAGAAATCGTGATCGAAGAAGACGTCTCATCCGTGGTCATGATGAGATAGGCGCCTTGTTCTGACGGGCTCGTGAGAGTTGTAATTGTTCCCACCATGCAGAAGCACCAGATTTTAATTTAAACGCTACCAATTTTACCCTTTTATGATCTGACACGTCCATGAAATCAAAATATCTCTCTACTTCGGCTAGCTAATCGAGGAAATCTTCTATACGTAATAAACCATTAAAACTAGGAAGTTCAGCCTTACCTCGGTAGTCTCTTTCAGCACGATCTAGATGATCGCCTCCATGGATTGGTCGTCGGGCAAAACCCTCATTAAGGTCTTCGTCGCTAGAACTTGAATCATCTGGTGTAGCCCTACGGTTTGCCACTGGTAGTACTCTACGAAAATCGGGGTTGCGTCGTACAGCAACCATGGGTGGTGGAGCCACCATAGGTGGTGGAGCACCGCCTAGGGCTCGGGGCGGAAGTAGCGCATCCGCAAGACGGTCGAGCGTTACCTGCAGCCCTTGCATGGTCAACTGACTCTCCCGGTGGAAAGCTTCCATTCTTTCCAAAAGATAACGAATCCCTGGATCACCGTCCACAGGATTTTGATTCATACCTTCGTTGCTTGCCATCGGCCCGAGGGAAAACCTGGCTCTGATACCAATTGACGCAGGAATGAACGTGATGAGGATAAATACTCCGAATCCACGGAGCTTCTCTGGACTCCTCACAGAGACTTCTCGAATCCACGAGGAAAGAAAGCAGAAAACAGAAATAATTTCTAATAATTTCGAAACTGATTAATTAATTCATAAAAACGAGTTCACAGCCCTTTACATAGGGGTACCAAGCAATGGGAAAGAAATCAGAATCAAACTACAACTACAACTCCTAGAATTCGCGACTTACTATAAATAGTAAACTTACTATTTATAGACGGTCGTGATGTCTACTAGTGCGCAAGGTTTTCGGCCAAAAATAGTAAGTGTCCTATTTGGCTTCACCAAACCGTTCTCCTAATTATTCTAAGCTCTTTTCACGTTGGGCGCAACTCCTAAAGCCCAACGGATGAAGAGTTATAATCAAACTAAAACTTACTATTTATAGTAAAATTGAAATTAAAACAGGAAACGACCGTCAATCCAGGGGTTTTTTCGCAATTCCGGGCGTCGCAACCCAGCGCAGCTGGGTTGGTTGGCTAAAGTAGCTCGTTCTACCCCAAAATCATATATTTTTCGTCGGCTAACTCATCCCGGATTGCGAGATACGCCTGATTTAAGGTCTGATGGTCCAAATCACTTCTGTCGCCGACCGGGCCTTTTCTAATCCATCTTGGCCATGTAACTGTTCGCGACCCGCTCTACATCATTATCCCTCCCCAAAGCATCCACCATTGCCTTGATCTCTTCCTCAAAAACCGGATTCTAAAGGGAACCAGACTCATATTCGGGAATCACATTAAATATGCAGTTATTGAGCCACGGTCTCTCCCACCTCTCCCCTAACAAGAGATCTAATAAAATTGGACTATTGCATCGCAGACGTGAACTTTCCTCAACCCTAACCCCATCCACCATTACATTGTAAATCTTGTTATTCCTAGACCTAGCACTTGCAATACCATGCAAAAAATAATAAAAATAAAAAATCATATTCTTATTACCCTCCTAGAACACTAGCTCTACGTCATTATCGCTACTTGTTCTCCTCTTCCTTCAACTGCTCTTTGTATTCAAGAGAGATTTAGTCTCCTAGCCTTCTCCTCTTCCGTGAACTACATCTGCTCTTCCTTAATATCTAGACTTTCGATGTTGCAAAGAATGGATCCCGACTTAGACTCCGAGGTTGCAAGAACCTCCTTCCTTCAAATGTTGATCTTGCCCTTTAGAAGGTTCAATTTCTGAAAAATAATAAAACCAGCTTGACCCTCTGCCATGAACAACGACCACTTCTCCTTCGCTAAGTCGATAAACCCCTCTGCTTCTAACCAAGCTAACTCTAACCAAAATGGCGACGGGCCCTAATCATCCTCATCCACCTCCAAAAGGATCGAGCAATGGTCAGAATGGGGCTCAGAAGGCCTCTTTGCTGCACAAGGGGGTACTTTCCCAGCCAATCTAAGGAGACCAAAAATCTGTCCAATTTAGACATAATATTACTTTCTTTCCCATTAGACCAAGTAAACTTGACATCTCCCATCGGAATATCCACCTAACTCATCTCACCCCCCCCCCCCCCCCCCCCCCCCCCACGCCACCACGGAAGCTGAGTCCAAATCATCCTAAAACTGTACCCGCCGCCCCAGAGAGTTTGGGCCCTACACTGCGGTGAAGACCCACCTGAAAGTGGTTGCCAAATCCCTTTAAAACAACTGAGACAGAGAACTTAATGCACCACCAATCTTCTCTAACCCACAGATTGGTGTCCCAGATTATCACAATGCCTCCCACCAAGCCCCTTGCATCTAACAAAACCCAGTCCTTTGGCCATCAACCCCAAATAGCTGCAATTAGTTGCTGACCCATCAACTGCATCTTCATCTCCTGAAGCAATACCTGCATCTGTATACTAGTTTTCAAGAAACCACCAAGTTGTACTAATGTTTCTTATTTGTGTAGCCATATTTCTATTAGGGCGCAATAGGTGATCGTGCAAATCTCAGTCCTCCCATCTGATTGACTGTTATTTCGACTATTTTTGGTGTGTCACCCTTTTAGATATAGGTTTGAAAATGGTTTCTGAATCTCTTGGTGGTATACACATTTAACATGCCATATGAAAATACATAAATCAAGCTAAGTAATTAGTAAAGACTGTAGTGACACGAGATGAGTTTGGAATTATATAGGACGACAAAGGGAAATCATTTCAAAGTAACCATATAGGCTGTTTCAAATACAAGCCATATGCATTTCATATTGGCGACATAGGAAAAGCTGTTTTTAGTTACGTCAGAAGAAACTGACAAAATTATTTACCTGCATGCCAATACCAAGTCAGCCCTCTGATTGGGACCCACATACTTATACTGAGAAAGAGAATCACAAACAACATCCAAGAAAGTCTCTCTTCTAACAACAACAGTCGTGCGTCTTTTGTATAGTTCAAATGGTACAGTGTTACTTTTCTCATCCTTCGCCACAACCAAATCCTCTCCAGCCTCTCCTTGACCCAAGGAACCAATTGTATAATGTCCAATTTCTTTCTGGACACACTGCTGGGAAGCATTAGATTGGAATGTTTCCATCTCAGGAGGCAAAGCATCACCGAGGCATTCGCTCCTCATCACTTCAAAAACCCTTCGGCTGATCTGATAAGAGGAAAATAGTACACTTCATTAAAAGATTAACCGGCACAATGCCACACCTGATATTCATAATCATACAATTATCATCACCATCAAAGCCTTATGACATTAATGAAGCAAAAAAAAAAAAACTTACTGAACACCAATAAAATTAAATTTGAAGTATGTAACCAACTTGCCAGGATGTTATCGATAATCATGTGTAATATAGAGGTAAACATTGGGCAAACTTGGGGAAGTGGACTTTTATTAGTTATGGTTATATTATCAGATGAGGCTGTGGATGCAAAAACATAAAGTTGCATGCAATATACTATCCTTTTTTCCCAAAGAGTTATGCATTATATTATCATTAATGCTAATAGACTGGATATGGTGGCAAGAGTATTTTTGAGGTTGAATCTCAAAGTCCTTGATGATAGCTTATGCGACAAAAAAGAAGTGGCAGAAAATTTTTCAAAATGGAGACGAACATAAATAAAAATAAATAAATGATAAATAATAATAAAACTGGGATCTGAACAGCTAATTCGATGCTTCAATCCTTCAGAAACCATGAACGAAACAGACAACAATGGCATCACATATACAAACTGAAATTCTAAAACAAATGTAGAAAAAATGACAGAGTTGTCAATCAAAATAGAGCCCTTTGGAACCAAAAGCCATGAGGGATTAAGGAAAAACAGTCAAAAGTTAGATCCAGTTATACCACAAAATAGGACATGATAGAAAGCCTGATGCCAGAAAAGGAGAGATAGAAGGCAAGGATCTACATATCCCAAAATCTACAATGCAGATACAAAGACAGGGATAACATAAGGACAATTTAATACCATGATAAGATTGGTAGAAATTGTTACAATAACAAACTGAATACAATTGAATATAGTCAAGAAATAGACAAACGTCCATGCAGCAACACTACTGGCATCAGGATCAGATCATATAGTCAGTGATAACTATTGGTTTGGTTTCCTATATGTGCAGCCTCTACCACTTTAGAGACATTTAAACAGAAAACTCCAGCTTAGTTAGCTTTGTGTTTTGATTAAATTGGCAACTACCTAGAATGTAGTCCCTATGGAAATACAAGTGGGAGTTACTCATGGGAGAAGATTTAGGGCATTCATTTAGAGAAGGATATCAATTAAAGGGAAGCCCAAAGAGGCATGGTCCTAGCTTTTCTTGATATAAGGAAAGAAAGAAACAAGGGTCAGAGCAGCTCTATATAAATACCTAGGCTACACTCCACAAACACCTGGAAAAATCTGACGACTGAAAAGTGAATAAAGTGTATGTTAAAAACAAGGGAAGAAAGTAATTGCAAGGGGCATTTTGGCATTGTGGGTTTTCACAGCAAATGTACCTTCTTCACTGATCCATATATATGTCATTTATTTTGACTTGTTAGTTTATTAGAATCAATTTATTCAATGCAGCTGAACAAACAACTTAGTTGTTTACAGGTATTTTGCTAACCTAGAAAGCTAACCAGGTGCACATCTACCAAAATGAAATTCCGACCGCCTTTACATAACAAGAAACAGACTAAATATGAGTTTTGATATTCTTAAGAGAGATGCCTCTTTTGTATCGCTTTGACCCCTAATTCAATCGTGTTTGTTATTTCTTCTTCATGTTAGGATGGAGTTGGATGCACAATTTAATCAAATTGCAATAGGCAGTTCAATAATGTGGGAATCACCTGACTGCAGTTTTTCTTTTTCTATTTTTTTAGGTAATCATGTGATTGCAGTTACCTTCTTTAGTATTCATATCAAGGGACAGGCTCCAAATTGTAATTGTGTTGCTTTCAAATGGGACTTGAAAGGAATGTTAACTGCAGTCTAAGGTTGAGTAATCATTATGAATGATAAAAACACATTGCTATAAACTGATTTCTTTTGTTTCAATTCAACTAAATGATCACCATTCAATTCAATTGCATATCCAAACATACCCCCTCAACAAACCTGTCATTTGTTAGAGTATACAATATCTATGTACCGCTGTATGAACATACTAGAGTTAGGTTTATGGATATATCTGTTAAGATGTCCTACAAATCTACCACTTATTCTATGTATTCTCTTCACTCTCAATGGAATAGATACACAAAAAATCTCCAAAATGTACTATCTGTGATTTAACATCGTTTACCCGAGAAAGGTGAATCATTAATAACATCAAAGTTTTTTTAAAAAAAATAAAAATAATAACTAAATTGGCAGTCATCCATCTGAAAGAACAGCGAAAAAGAAGTCCAACAAAAGAAGAAGAAAAAAATAACCTAATATGCAAAATAATAATAATAATAATAATAATAATAATAATAACAATAATAATAACAACAATAATAAAATAACAAAGCAACCTATATCTGATTCTTCAAACTCTTCCACAAGACACAAAGATTACATTCATCAGACAATTCACCATATCTGAAAGATGAGAAGCTGGAATATATGAGGCGCGCTTAAATTACAAAAATCTGTAGCCCAGGGGAACTAACCAAGAGGCTATCGACTAGTTAAAGCAAATTTACCAAATTGCCACTCGTCACAGAATTTAAATATTTAAAATAAAAATAAAAAATAAAAAATAAAAAGACAATAAACTGAATTGGCCCAAACTACACAAAAACTGCAGCATTCTAAGCCCGCAACTTCTCAGCGAGGCATTAACAACAATTACCAGATAATAGTACCAAAATTACCAAACTGCCATCCACCCCATCAAGGAAACAGATGGCCAGTTGGTCGCTCTGAGTGGAAGGTAATCACCGAAACTAGACAAACCAGAGCAACTCAGGGATAGAAACTCCATACTGAAAAACAAACAAAATCACCCAGACTAATTTAATCAGATTTACCAAACTTCCATTAACCGCATCCAAAACAACTGAACAGGTCTAATAACAAGCTTGAAAGTCCAAACAAAAACAGAAAACAAATCGCCATTCCATCGCAAACAAAGGAAAGCCAGAAAACGAGTGAGTCAACGGAAACTGCAGCAGCAAACAGAAAACGTCAAAATCAGCTAACAGAAGAGAGGGAATCGAATTTTCCGTGATAAATCGACAGTACATTTTCATCAGAGTAGTAATAACCTTGAAAGCGTGGCGTGCTTTGCAGCCCATGAGCTGGAGAGTGCTCTGAAGCACGGGCCGCGTGTACCGAAACGACACATTCCCTTCTCCGTGTATCCTTGTGACTCCTCCTCCATTGTCGTCGTCGACTACGACTATATAAAGCAGTTTCGGCGATTCCGCCATTTTAAGAAGAGATAGATCGCACCAGCTTCCCCTCCCTAGCTACAATATATACAGCAGGCGAGAAAAGAGATTACAAGAGAAGCGAGAAGCAGCAGAATGCAGATGAGAACCGATCGGATCCTATTCCACCTGGAAAATGGGAGAGCAGCGGTTTTTGGAAGGAGTAAGAGAGAGAGAGTGAGAGAGAGAGAGAGAGAGAGAGGAGGTTGGGTTATTCTTCAATGAAAAAGGGACGGTTGGGATGGGTGGGCCTCTTTCCGATCATTGGCCATTTCTTCTCCTCTTCCTCTTCTTGCAGAGCTGCAGCTGCTGCTGCTGTCGGCACAGCTTCCGCGTGCAACACGACCTCGCCATTTCCTGCCACTGCCTCCACGCATCACACAGACCGAGGCTCCACACGTCCCTCTCTCTTTTGTGACAAAACATCTTTTCCCGGCAATTTCTCGGCACGGAAATTTCTCGGGATATTTTCAAATTTTGACGTTTTTCTCGGTATATCATTACCGAAATAAAATATTCAAAATTTCTTTTCAAATTTTAAATTTATACCTAGGTAACATTTTTTTTAAATATTTTTACTGTTTTCGGTATAATATCGCGACAATAACTCGATATTTTTATTTCTTGCGAAATTTTGTTGATAAAATATTATTTTTTAAATTTATCTCGATATCGGGAGATTGTCGCGCTGCACCAACACCTCTCTCTCCCCTTGCTCGTTGTCGTAGGGATCCGAGGCTTGACGAACCACGCGCTCGCTGCCTAACAGGATTACCGTATCTTACCCGGGACAAACGACTGGACTGTAAAAAAATATATGTAAATTGACGGGTTTGGGTAGAGGTGGGCAAGATGGATCCGATCCGGTGGATTCTACCCGGTCCGACCTGATCCGCCCCAATCCGAATAGAACCGATGGCCTGGATCGGTCAGGTTCGAGTAGGATCGGGTAGATCCGAACGATAATTGAATCAGATTCAGTTAAACAACAGATCCGACCGAACCGAAGCGAAATCCGATCCGTTTGGATCCGATCCGATTCGATCCGGGCCGGACCGGGTGTAAATTACAAGTTTTTCCCTCCCCTGTACATACCTTATAATGAACTGAAAAAATAGTTAGACGGCATGGATATAGAACAGATACATCTAGGTGGCCCCACGGTCAGGCCTCACCCACAAAGTTGTTTCTCCTGCCTCACTTAATCCGCGTTCATCTACGTTGAATAGTATGAGGAGCAACTAGCCAGTCCCTAGCTCCGAACAAGCAGTTCTGTGGGTGGGCCCACCGTGATGTATCTGTACATCCAAACCGTCCATCCCTTTTCTCGGATTATTTTAAGGCATGAACACAAAAATGAGGCATATCCAACGCTCAAGTGGACCACACAAAATAATAATTTTAATCTTGGTTGCATTAAAAAGCACAAAGCGTCAGTTGAATTAAATGCAAGAGTCATCTTTGGTGTGGTCCATTTGATCATTGGATCTGCCTCATTTTGTTTTTTGATGCCTTAAAATAATACGAGAAAAGGGATAGACGGTTTGGATGTAGAGATACATCATGGTGGGCCCGCCCACAGAACTGCCCATTCGGAGCTAGGGACGGGCGGGGGTAGTACGCAATCTGCGTCCCTAAGCCTACAGCTGTAGGCACGTGTCGTGCGAAGACGAGCATTGACGCTCCTCAAGTTCCGAGTTGTACGAACAGTTCAAAGGAGATCAAAGTTATATGGGCCCCATAGTGATGTATTTATTATATCTACACCGTTTATATAGTTTTAGAGATCAGTATAGAGTATTATCCAAAAAATAAATCATATCCAAAGATCATATGGACCACGCCACAAATAGCAGCTGAGAATGCTTTGTCAAGTGTGGTCCACTTAATAGTCAGATCTATCTTATTTTTCGTCTCAAGCCTTAAAACGAGATTGCCAAATGGATGGAAGGTTTGGATATAACAAATATCCCACTGAACGTATAGAACATGTTAACATGAAAGCTTGCATTTCACGTTACAGCTGTTGTGACTGTGACGTTCACAGCTGTAACGCCTCGAGCTGCGAGTTGAATGAACGGCTCAAATGATATCAATGTTACATGGGCCCCACAATGATGTATTTTTTATATCCATACTGTTTATCCATTTTTCATGATCATTTTAGATCATTTGGAAAAAAAAAAAAAAAGAATCATATTTAAAGCTCAAATGGACCACACCGAAAATAATAGCGAGGATAATGATTTTCACCGTTAAAAACAGTTGATCCGAGTCACACCCAATCCGATCCGACTCGGTTTCCCTGGCCGAGTCGGACTCGGTTCGGGTCAGGCCAACATGGTGTCAAATCGGATCGGATCATATGTCCCAGACCCGGCCCCGAATCGGATCGGGTTCGGGCCGGTGCATCAAGATTTCGGACCAGATCGGGTTAGGCTCAATCCGATCCGACTCGGTCCGATGTCCACCTCTATTTGGGCAAACTATCTAGAAAGCTAAGACATTCCATATATCTTAAGAGTGGCCTTTTGACATCTTTTGAATATTTTTTCGAACAAAAATGCCCCTATCCTTGGTTTAGAAGTCGTATGGTTCTGCAGTGAATAAGAAGTTACGAGAAAGTGACGGATTCGCTACTCCCCCTACCACCAGCTAATGGCTTGTGCTCGGTGGTCTGTGGGCCCCACCACCATGTATGGGTTTCATCCATGCCGCTCATCCTTCTTGTCATGTCATTTTAAGGCCAGGGCCCAAATATCAACTCGATTCGGTGCTTGTGTGGCCCATATAATAAAAAATAATGGTGACTGTTGAAACTTTCCAAGCTCACTGTGATGTTTGTTAGAAGTGTACACTGCCCATGTCAGGACTTTTGGGCCCACGGCGAGCTAGCTGACAAGGTGGATGGATCGGATCACCCTATTGTGGGCCTTAAGCTATGATACCAATGGTTTGGTAGAAGAGGAAGTGAACACGTGGATACCACAATCCATGTAACATGACAACCACAACTCATATAACATGACAACTACGACCCATGCAAACAACGACCCATATGGGCCCACATTGATGTATGTGTATAATCCATGCTACCCACATTGATGTATGTGTATAATCCATGAGCCCACTGTGATGTTTGTTAGAAGTGGACACTGCCCAAGTTATATGGGTCAAGGTTGTCATGTTATATGAGTTGTGGTTGTCAAGTTTGATGAATCGTGGTTTTCATGGGTCGTGGTTGTCATGTTATATGGGTCGTGGTTGTCATGGGTCGTAGTTGTCAAGTTATATGGATTGTGGTTGTCATGTTATATGGGTCGTGATTGTCACGGGTCATAGTTATCATGTTATATGGGTCGTGGTTGTCATGTTATGTGGGTCGTGGTTGATGTAGGTCGTGGCTGTCATGTTATATGGTCGTAGTTATATGGGTTGTGGTTGTCATTCGGGTCGTGGTTGTCATGTTATATGGGTCGTGGTTGATATAGTTCGTAGTTGTCATATTATATGGGTCATAGTTATATGGGTCGTGGTTGTCATCCAGGTCGTGGTTGTCACAGGTCGTAGTTATCATATTATATGAGTCATGGTTGTCATGTTATGTGGGTCATGGTTGATATAGATCATGTTGTCATGTTATATATATCATAGTTATCATGGGTCGAGGTTGCTACGTGACGTGTGCAGTTCGTGGTTGTAACGTAATAAGGGTTGATGTTGTCATGTTATACGGATCGTGGGTCCTGTCGTGATTTATGTGTTGAATCCAATCCGTCCATTGGATTTAGAATTTTATTTAACATCATGGGCCAAAAAATGAGTTACATCCAAAATATTTATGCCCCAAAAGGTTTTCAATGGTAGGCATTCAATTTCACTGCTTTCTATGGTGTGGTTTACATGAGCCTTTGATATGCCTCATTTTTTAGCTCATCCCTTAAAATGATCTTTCAAAATGAATAGACAGCATGTATAAAATATATACATCACAGTGGGCCTAATAAAACCGTTCATCTCTACATATATAGGGCCGCGAAGTTACTAAAAATAACCTGACTTACAAAAATAACTTTCCCGAGGTCTCGGGAGTTTGGACTCCCAAGTTCAGTGGGCCCCATCATGTATGTTTTGTATTCACACCTTCCATCCATTTGCAGAGATCACTTTAGGGTAACATCCAAATAATGAGTTAAATCCAAAGCTCCATAGTAAACCTTAAGAAGGTTTCAACGGTGGGCGTCACTCTTCCCATTGTTTTTTGTGGTGGGGTCCACTACAGATTTGGATCTGACTCATTCTTTGTCTCGTGCCCTAAGATGATATCTCCAAATGGATGGATGGTGTGGATACAACACATACATCATGGTGGGTCCCACAGAAATTGGACGTGGAACCGGATTGGCTGGTGTACCACACACCAGCTATATAGCTGATGTAGGTACATGTACGTGTCATGCGAGGACTCCTTGGGACATGGAATAGCTACTTACAAGTTGAGCAGTGAGACTCGCCACTGAAGTGACCTCACCAAGTTATGTGGGCCACACCATGATGTATGTTTTGTATGTACATCATCCATCCATTTGGAGAGATCATATTAGGACATGATCTAAAAAATGAATCAGATCCAAAGCTCGAGAGGACCCCACCACAAAAAAATAGTGGGGATATTGACGCCACCGTTAAAAAGTTCTAAGGGCTACCAAAGTTTTCGATCAAGCTAATATTTGTTTTTTTCCTTCTTTCATGTCTGCTTTAACACATGAACGGGTGGGATCTCAAATAAACATCATGCTGGACCTTCAGAAGGTTTCAATGGCGCACGTCACTCTCATCACTGTTTTCTGTGGTGGGGTCTACCCCAGCCTTGGATTTGCGTCGTTCTTTGGACCATGCTCTAAAATGATCTCTCCAAATGTATGGATGGTGTTGATACAACACATGCATCATGGTGGGGCCCACATAAGTGGTGACGTCACTTCAGTAGCCAGTCTTGCTACTCAACCTGTCAGTATCCAATCCGCGTCCGACTCGTACATGTCATGCGAGGACGAGCACTGACGCTCCTCGAGCTCCGAGTTGTACGAACGGTTTAAAGTAGATCAAAGTTACATGGCCCCACAGTGATGTATTTATTATATCTACACTGTTCATCTATTTTTAGAGATCAATTTAGACTATTATCCAAAAAATGAATAATATCCAACGAATATTTCAACTGTGGATGTTCAATTATCACATTTTCAGCCCACTTGAGCATTGTATATGGTTCATTTTTGGCCTCATGTCCTAAAATAAACTCACAAAACGTATGGACGGTGAGGATTTCTCACAAACATCCCAATGGGCCCCATCTGCGTTCCCAGGTAGGAACTTCCTGGGGAAAGCTTTGTAGGAAACCGGCGTCCGCACGACACCTACCTACAGTAGCTATGTAGCTGGTGTGAGGTACACCAGCCAATCCGCTTCCATCCCAGATGGACGCGGATTGCGTCTTACCCCCGCCCGACCCTAGCTCGGAACGGGTAGTTCTATGGGCCAGCGGACTGTGATGTATCTGTTTATCTAGGCCGTTCATCGTTTTTCTCAGATTATTTGTGTTTTCCCTTCATCTGGGTCTGTATGACCTAATCAACAGATTGGATGTCAAATAAATAGTACAGTGGGCCTTAGGAGGATTTTAATGGTTAATATCCAATCAATATTGTTTTCCTGTGGTGTGGTCAACCTGAGATTTATATACCTCTCATTTTTGTTATAAAGCCCTAAAAGGATAAGGCTGAATGTATGAACAGAATGGATGACATGGTGTGGCCCACATAACACCGACCACCAGCCACGGGAATGGTGGCAAGGGGAGTAGCCAATCCGTTCCCGATTAGATACGGACATGTTGAGTAGCGAGTTTGGATACTCAACCTCTCAATTGCGGGTTGAGCAATGGATACTCAACCTTTCAGTAGCAATTTGCACCTGTTTTTCTTTCTCAACGTAAGTTGCGCTCGAGAGAGGAAATTAGATTGAGTACTCAGTTGGGCCCACCTTGAATGTATGTGGTCTATCCACGCCATCCATCCATTTTTCCATCTAATTTAAGGGGTTGAGCCCAAAATTGAAGCATATCCAAAGATCAATTGGATTATACCACGGCCTTAATTTGTAGCCTTTGATCCATTTACACTACCAAAAATGGATCGTGGTTGTCATGGGTCGTGGTTGCCATGTTATATGGGTCGTAGTTGTCATGTTATATGGATCGTGGTTGGTAAGGGTTATGGTTATCATGTTACAGAGGTCGTGGTTGTAATGTGGTAAGGGTCGTGGTTGTCGTGTTATATGGGTCATGGTTGTAATGTAGTAAGGGTCGTAGTTGTCATGGGTCGTGGTTGTTATGTGATATGGGTCGCGGTTGTTACATGTTCACTTCCTTTACTACCAAATGAAAGGATAGTCATTGGTACAATAGCCTAAGGCCCACAATGAGGTGATCCGTTCCATCCACCTTGTCGGCTTGCTCCCCGTGGGTCCAATAAGTCTTGACTTAAGCAGTGTCCACTTCTAACAAACATCACAATGAGCCTGGAAAGTTTCAACAATCACCATTATTTTCTATTACGTGGCCTACACGAGCATTGGATCAGGCTGATATTTGGGCCCTAGCCCTAAAATGACACAGCAAAAAGGATGGGCAACATGGATTATACACATACATCAATGTGAGCCTCGATGTATGGTCAAACTCTCGGGTCATGGTTATACTACAGTACCAGTCGTGGTTGTAATGTGATAAGGGTCGTAGTTTTCATGGGTCGTGGTTGTTATACTATATGGGTCGTGGTGACTGTTGAAATGGATCGTGGGTCATGGTTGTCATGTTATATGGGTCGTGGTTGACATGGGTCGTAGTGTAACACCCCGTATTTTACAATACTCGGGTGTTACCATGTAGAGTAATTTAATATAAATATATAAATAATGCAATCTAAATATATAAACTACGAAGTGTATGTACTTGGTAAAGATTGCAAATTTCATGCTAAAATGATATGTACGTATTTAATGTATATAAATATTATGAAAATAATACTGTATTAAATAATAAAAAAATAATTTCACAACATTATTAAATACAAATATATTTTCAATTAAAACATGAATATTGTACAATCTTCAATTCATTCATATGTATAATTTATAATGTGGTATTATGCATTTTGTATTAATAAATATGAGATTAATAGCATGCATGTAGGAGCATGTTAATATTAGGAATTTTATTTTTATACATGTATAAAGTAGTATACTAATATTAAAATTAAATTTTTATGAGACTTTAATTATAAGCAATAGGTAATAGCAACAAAATCTGTTAGCAATGCATGATGTGAGCCTCACAGAAGGTCCATTAGTACCTTCTAACCATTGACTATCAAATTGGAATCAATCCGGCCATTAGATCAACGTAGTCAGCACTTAAAGAACGTAAGTCAAGTACTACGACCCACCTAAACCTTGGATCTGCCCCACCTTTGGCAAAAGACCGTGGCAGGGCCTTCCAGGATGAATGGACGGATTGGATTTCTTAAAATCATCATGGTAGACCCCACCACTAATCCCGCGAGTGCACTAGCAGTGCACTGGTCCTGGGAGCCCAGTCAAATCAGGTTGACCCGATCTTTCCAAATGAGGAGAGATTTTCTCTCTCTTCCCGCCTGTGACGCGTTTGAAAAACGTCGTCAGAAACGTTGATCGGTGGCCCACCAAATGAAGTCAGATCGCCAATCCAAACCGTCCATCGTGTCGGGAAGCTTCGCATGACCAAAACCCAATGGTCATAACAGATTTTCTTGTACATGTGGATACACGACCCTCACTGCAAACTAACACTACAAACACAAAGACTCCTAAAAACGAAAACTTTCTGTTTCTCATACTGCTGCCAGGTGAGCGATCCATGTGTGGACCTCTCCTCCTATCATAACTCTCCACGAGGGAGAGGGTTTCCGCCCTTAGAGAAACCAAAACCGTGGCCGGTTTTGGTCCTACAAGCCGTGCTTGGAGACAGTTTCAGGTAGATCCCATCCTAACCGTTTGGCTTCAATCCAACGGTTCTGGAAGGTTAGATTAAGCAAATAAAAGGTGAGAAGGTCGTGTGTCATGGGTCTCTCTCTCACGTCTTGCGGCAACTCGGGAAATAGCTTTTTTTCTTCTTCGGTTGAACCCACTAGCTAGACCTCCATGGAGCTCTGAAATCAACAATCTAGAAGCACCGTGAGGCCCATCAAAGTAATCTAGAAACTTCGTTTTAAGGAAAGGGGCTGTTGTTCAAGATCTGCCATTGCTGCCTGCCTTCTTCCTCGTTTAACCCGCACCAAGCTGAGTCTGTCCGAGTCCGTCTGGACTTGACGCCCGCTGCTGGACGTCTCTAGCAGTAGAAGTAAGAAGGAGAAGATAGAAAGGAAGAACCAGGAAGAAAAGAGAGAGAGAGAAAGAGAGAGAGAGAGAGAGAGAATCAGGCGGACTGAAATGCCGCATCGGGTCGGGCCATACCGATCCGAGACCGAGTTCGGTCTGAGCTGGGTGGGCCCTGACTCATTCCTAGTCCGGTCCAGGCCAGCAACCTTGCTTTCGCATGGGTTGTGCTGTGATTGCTCTGATCTTTGATGTCCCACTCAATGTACTGTTGGTGTTTGTTTTGAAGTGGGGTGTGCCAGGTATGGCTATTGCTGCTATGTTGAGTAATCTCAACATGGTAATGTTTTTGGTTGGATATCTATAGTTTTCAAAGGTCTGTGAGCCCACGTGGAGGGGTTGGTCAATCACGGCTGTTCATCAGTTGTGGCCACTGTTGGAACTGGCAGTTCCGAGTTGTTTTGGGATATGCTTGGACTAGTGGTGTTATGAAATCTTAACCGTTCTTTCAGGCCACTTGCCTAATCTTAGGGTAGCTGTGGCTACTACGGCCATCTTGATGCAGACAACCAATCTCATGTATACAGTGTCCATGGCCTTGGGGTCATGTGCTTCTACAAGGGTAAGAATTCAAGAGGTTTAGGTTCATCTTTCAGTAATTTCGATATCGTCCATCTGGTGGACCCCACTATGTTGGATGACTAGGATTTTGAGTTTATTTTACTAATTATTAAATTAACATTGTTACCATCTTCATCTCATTAATAGGATTGTTAAATATTAGGACGCATGACCATTAACAAATTATCTATTCTAATGATAGTTATTATATGCAAGAAATTAAAGTGATATCATCATTAAATGCTAATGCACTATTTTATCATAAATAGTATATCATAACATTAATTATCATCATAATAATTATTAACTAATACTAACTATAACACTAATGTTAGTAAATATTTTATAATTATTAAATTAGCGTTTGTAAGCTATTACACATCAACTACAATTCAAACCCTAGAGTTAAGGCTACAATTAAGCTTTGGGATAAAACCCAAGTTCTACATCAAAACCCCAAGTAATCTAAACCCTAGGATGAAGCCTGATTCTATACTAAAACCCTAAAAATAAAAATAATCCAAACCGTAGGTTGTATAAATCTTGACCGTAGGAATTTGGTAGAACACTGATCTCATGTGCAATTTCACAATCCATGGTAGGATTCAATTCTAAGGATGCACACGTTTCCTATCAATATCAGTTGGCGATTCGATACATAAGGTGATGATTCTTCCCCTTGAGCTTTCCATCTTCTCATTAGCTTAAGTTATAGTTTTTATTTAAATTTATAACTGATATCTCCCTTTATAATCACATGTGTTAGCTGGTGGAAATTGAATTGCTGTCTTACATGCTTTATGATTATCTTGTATAATTGTTCATGCTCGTGGATTATTTGTGGATTGCTTACGGAACTTAAATTGGTACATTAGTGGGAAATTCCCACATATGAATGTACACCCATACTTGGGATGTAACTTGACTAATTGCGATCGTAATGGACCTTTGACTCGGTGGTAATTGAGTGGTGGCCTAGATGGATCATTGATGCGGGCCTACCATCCAGGGTTGTTGTGCCCAATGGTTTTTAAGGATGGTCTTTATCATATGGTTTTGATATTCTCTCTATGTGGCATATTTTGATACTCGCCCTACGTGGTTTTATTTGATATTTTCCCTACATGGGTCTGATGTTTTATACCATGCGACCATACGATGGTAAGCCCCATATACTGTAATATGATTGGCCACTAGTCGATGGGTTTTCATTAAACATCCTAAGATGGTAGCCTCATGGGCCGGGGATGGTAGTCATGGGATACTATGCCTGAGCCGTCGGCATACGCTGGGCCATGTGCTCCCCGTAGTGACCTTTGAGCTTATTTAAAATGGCTGGTTGTAATTGGACTAATAACAGATTGACTAATCATGCATACATAGCACAGACCAGCATCTATTACTATCATACGTGATGTAAGTATCGTTCCGTCTGGATGATGTGTCCCGGGTTCAATGTTCTGACTGGTTGATGTTTCCCAGGTTCGATGATTGCATGAGCGGTGGCCCTGTTCCCACGGATGAGCATCCCCGGGGCGTGAACGCATTTCATACATCCATGCACATAATAAGACTGCATCCACTGTGTTTTGGTTGTCTGGATGTTTTATACTATTTCTTACCTAATGAGACGGTGTGTAATCTTGAGGGGAGTTCACATTGAGTTGGCCACTCATCCATCAAATATAGAACCGTACAGGTAGCATAGGTGGCTTAAGTGACTTTCAGGTTCAGGCTGATGTGGAGCGAAGTACAAGTGTCAGGGTTCCATGGTTGTATCTACCTCGAGGCGCTGCGCAATCCTGCGGCTTATGTTTACATTCTCATGTTATTTTTCATGTACTAAATCATGTGGATTCTTGCATTTGTTATATCGAGACATTGGTTTGTATAAGTCATTATGGGCATCTTCTTATATATTCTAAATGATAATGGAATTTTCCTTTATGCTTACTTGTCCATACTACGCTCGTCTGCTTACTCTGATGAAAGATAGAAAAAAATATATATTACATATCAAATTTGACCATCCTTTAAGGTTAACAACTCGGGTTTTTGGGAAACGGGTCGTATACTCGGGTCCTGAAAACACGGGGCGTTACAGTTGGTATCAGAGCATAGTTTGGACAAACTTGGCCTTAGAAAATGATCTTATACAAGCCTTAAATGTCTCAAGTTTGGATGTTTGAAAATGGAAATTTGAACTTAGGTGAAATTGCCCTTAAACTTAGAAGAATCGTTGGTAATGTAGAGACATAAACTTAGGTTCCCTTAGAAGTGACTTAGATGACAATATAAAATTCCATCTAAGTAGAGGACAATTTGAGAATGTAGAGATTCAAAACCTAGGTCCCCTCAAAAATTATTAGAACAACTATTTGAACTTACGTGAAATCTCCTTGCAGCTAGGAGAAATTGAAAACGTGGAAACTTGATATTCTAAGCTCCATGTAGACTTGTCTGAATGATTGTAAGACTTTAAAATGGACTTAGGTTCCCTTTGGAATTGTTGGAATACCATTCAAACTTATGTGAGATTCCCTTGAGTTAGGGAAGGTTGAAGACATAGAAACATGAAACTTTAGGACCTCTGAAACATTTTAAGTTCGATCATTTGAACTTAGAAACAAAAGTTAGTTCTCTATCGTAGGACATCAGTGTAGCTGTTTAAATTTGGAAACTAAACCAAAATGATGTGGTGGGGAAAATACCACTGCAATGTACATATGACCAAATGAAAACATTTCCTAAATTTGACTCACAAGATACAATTCTTAGAGACCCAAATTTTAAACTCTTCTAGAAATTTCATTGGTTAGAAATAATGGCGTCACAATATTTAGCATATGAAGTGAACTTAGACTTCATAAGCAATTCCTTACTCACCACGTTGTACATTAGGTTGGACATAAGCACTCCCTAAACTTAAGAAATCGCAATGGGAAAGGAGATTTGAATTCTTTAACACATCTCTTTACTTAGAATTAACATTCCCTACAAATTCTAGCACATGAAATTAATTAAAGGTGAAGATATGGGATTTTGGGAAAATTTTCAACCCTAGGCTGCGCATATTAGAATTAGATTTGAAATCCTAAATGAGTTTAGATATTTCACACTCAAACTCCATGTGAAAATCTTGATCCTGAAATTTTCAGTTAGTACATTAAGGAATCAAAGTGCGCATTGGAAGCGTAATGGGCCACATGGTCTTATTCGTTATGGAGGTAGAAAATTTCATGATATTTCCCATGAGTCTTGGACAATCAAGATCACGGGTGGATGGAACTATATTTATACAAAGTTTACATGGTTTGACTCAAATTCTAAGTCCTAGCAAGTCTCAACGATCTCAATGCCTTGATCAGGCAGAAGATCGAGATTTAACAGGATTATGAATTGATACCAATAGATCCTTTGTTCTACGTACGCAGATGATTGATGTATCAGACTAAAACCTACTACAACCATCTATCCGTGACAGCTCGAACTCTAGAAACCAGAAAAAAAAATCGTATTGGGGACTAACATTAGAGGTAAAAAGGAAATAATGAGAAAGATACAACATTGTTATCAGTTCCCACCTAGGTGAAATCGTAATCTTAATAAATACCATAGGAAAATCCTGGTGTTGATAATTGAGATGTACGTTATTAATCCTCGAGGTTGAAATTTTCTTTAAGGGGGGTAGATTGTAATGACCCTTATCCTAGTAGTGAGTCATGAGCGTTTACATATGCAAATAAACTTGGCATGGGGCACTAACAAATGCACACGGACACTGTAACATAGACTGTTGTCCACATTCATAGTCGTAGTGCGGAATTTCGGGGGCGAAATTCTCTTTAAGGGGGGTAGTTTGTAACACCCCGTATTTTACAATACTCGGGTGTTACCATGTAGAGTAATTTAATATAAATATATAAATAATGCAATCTAAATATATAAACTACGAAGTGTATGTACTTAGTAAAGATTACAAATTTCATGCTAAAATGATATGTACGTATTTAATGTATATAAATATTATGAAAATAATACTATATTAAATAATAAAAAAAATAATTTCACAACATTATTAAATACAAATATAATTTTAATTAAAACATGAATATTGTACAATCATCAATTCATTCATAAGTATAATTTATAATGTGGTATTATGCATTTTGTATTAATAAATATGAGATTAATAGCATGTATGTAGGAGCATGTTAATATTAGGAATTTTATTTATATACATGTATAAAGTAGTATACTAATATTAAATTTTAATTTTTATGAGACTTTAATTATAAGCAATAGGTAATAGCAACAAAATCTGTTAGCAATGCATGATGTGAGCCTCACAGAAGGTCCATTAGTACCTTCTAACTGTTGACTATCAAATTGGAATCAATCCGGCCATTGGATGAACGTAGTCGGCACTTAAAGAACGTAAGTAAAGTACTACGGCCCACCTAAACCTTGGATCTGCCCCACCTTTGGCAAAAGACCGTGGTAGGGCCTTCCAGGATGAATGGACGGATTGGATTTCTCAAAATCATCATGGTAGACCCCACCACTAATCCCGCGAGTGCACGGTGCATGTGCACTAGCAGTGCACTGGTCCTGGGGCCCAATCAAACCGGGTTGACCCGATCTTTCCGAGGAGAGATTTTCTCTCTCTTCCCGCCTGTGACGCGTCTGAAAAATGTCATCAGAAATGTTGATCGGTGGCCCACCAAATGAAGTCAGATCGCCAATCCAAACCGTCCATCATGTCGGGAAGCTTCGCCTGACCAAAACCCAATGGTCATAACAGATTTTCTTGTACATGTGGATACACGACCCTCACTGCAAACTAACACTACAAACACAAAGACTCCTAAAAACGAAAACTTTTTGTTTCTCATACTGCTGCCAGGTGAGCGATCCATGTGTGGACCTCTCCTCCTATCGTAACTCTCCACGAGGGAGAGGGTTTCCGCCCACAGAGAAACCAAAACCGTGGCCGGTTTTGGTCCTACAAGCCGTGCTTGGAGACAGTTTCAGGTAGATCCCATCCTAACCGTTTGACTTCAATCCAACGGTTCTGGATGGTTAGATTAAGCAAATAAAAGGTGAGAAGGTCGTGTGTCGTGGGTCTCTCTCTCACGTCTTGCGGCAGCTCGGGAAATAGCTTGTTTTCTTCTTCGGTTGAACCCACTAGCTAGACCTTCATGGAGCTCTGAAATCAACAATCTAGAAGCACCGTGAGGCCCATCAAAGTAGTCTAGAAACTTCGTTTTAAGGAAAGGGGTTGTTGTTCGAGATCTGTCATTGCTGCTTGCCTTCTTCCTCGTTTAACCCACGCCAAGCTGAGTCTATCCGAGTCCGTCTGGACTTGACGCCCGCTGCTGGACGTCTCTAGCAGTAGAAGCAGGAAGGAGAAGATAGAAAGGAAGAACCGGGAAGAAAAGAGAGAGAGAGAGAGAGAGAGAGAGAGAGAGAGAGAGAGAGAGTCAGGCGGACTGAAATGCCGCACCGGGTCGGGCCATACCGATCCGAGACCGAGTTCGGTCTAAGCTGGGTGGGCCCTGACTCATTCCTAGTCCGTTCCAGGCCAGCAACCTTGCTTTCGCATGGGTTGTGCTGTGATTGCTCTGATCTTTGATGTCCCACTCAATGTATTGTTGGTGTTTGTTTTGAAGTGGGGTGTGCCAGGTATGGCTATTGCTGCTATGTTGAGTAATCTCAACATGGTATTGTTTTTGGTTGGATATCTATAGTTTTCAAAGGTCTGTGAGCCCACGTGGAGGGGTTGGTCAATCACGGCTGTTCATCAGTTGTGGCCACTGTTGGAACTGGCAGTTCCGAGTTGTTTTGGGATATGCTTGGAGTGGTGGTGTTATGAAATCTTGACAGTTCTTCCAGGCCACTTGCCTAATCTTAGGGTAGCTGTGGCTACTACGGCCATCTTGATGCAGACAACCAATCTCATGTATACAGTGTCCATGGCCTTGGGGTCATGTGCTTCTACAAGGGTAAGAATTCAAGAGGTTTGGGTTCATCTTTCAGTAATTTCGATATCGTCCATCTGGTGGACCCCGCTATGTTGGATGACTAGGATTTTGAGTTTATTTTACTAATTATTAAATTAACATTGTTACCATCTTCATCTCATTAATAGGATTGTTAAATATTAGGACGCATGACCATTAACAAATTATCTATTCTAATGATAGTTATTATATGCAAGAAATTAAAGTGATATCATCATTAAATGCTAATGCACTATTTTATCATAAATAGTATATCATAACATTAATTATCATCATAATAATTATTAACTAATACTAACTATAACACTAATGTTAGTAAATATTTTATAATTATTAAATTAGCGTTTGTAAGCTATTACACATCAACTACAATTCAAACCCTAGAGTTAAGGCTACAATTAAGCTTTGGGATAAAACCCAAGTTCTACATCAAAACCCCAAGTAATCTAAACCCTAGGATGAAGCCTGATTCTATACTAAAACCCTAAAAATAAAAATAATCCAAACCGTAGGTTGTATAAATCTTGACCGTAGGAATTTGGTAGAACACTGATCTCATGTGCAATTTCACAATCCATGGTAGGATTCAATTCTAAGGATGCACACGTTTCCTATCAACATCAGTTGGCGATTCGATACATAAGGTGATGATTCTTCCCCTTGAGCTTTCCATCTTCTCATTAGCTTAAATTATAGTTTTTATTTAAGTTCATAATTGATATCTCCCTTTATAATCACATGTGTTAGCTGGTGGAAATTGAATTGCTGTCTTACATGCTTTATGATTATCCTGTATAATTGTTCATGCTCGTGGATTACTTGTGGATTGCTTACGGAACTTAAATTGGTACATTAGTGGGAAATTCCCACATATGAATGTACACCCATACTTGGGATGTAACTTGACTAGTTGCGATCGTAATGGACCTTCGACTCGGTGGTTATTGAGTGGTGGCCTAGATGGATCATTGATGTGGGCCTACCATCCAGGGTTGTTGTGCCCAATGGTTTTTAAGGATGGTCTTTATCGTATGGTTTTGATATTCGCCCTATGTGGCATATTTTGATACTCGCCCTACGTGGTTTTATTTGATATTTTTCCTACATGGGTCCGATGTTTTTTACCATACGACCATACGATGGTAAGCCCCATATACTGTAATATGATTGGCCACTAGTCGATGGGTTTTCATTAAATATCCTAAGATGGTAGCCTCATGGGCCGGGGATGGTAGTCATGGGATACTATGCCCAAGTCGTCGGCCTACGCTGGGCCATGTGCTCCCTGTAGTGACCTTTGAGCTTATTTAAAATGGCTGGTTGTAATTGGACTAATAACGGATTGGCTAATCATGCATACATAGCACAGACCAACGTCTATTGTTATCGTACGTGATGTAAGTATCGTTCCGTCTGGAGGATGTGTCCCGAGTTCGATGTTCCGACTGGTTGATATTTCCCAGGTTCGATGATTGCATGAGCGACGACCTTATCCACACGGATGAGCATCCCCGGGGCGTGAACGCATTTCATACATCCATGCACTTAATAAGACTGCGTCCACTGTGTTTTGGTTGTCTGGATGTTTTATACTATTTCTTTCCTAATGCGGCGGTGTGTAATCTTGAGGGGAGTTCACACTGAGTTAGTCACTCATCCATCAAATATATAACCGTACAGGTAGCATAAGTGGCTTAAGTGACTTTCAGGTTCAGGCTGATGTGGAGCGAAGTACAAGTGTCAGGGTTCCATGGTTGTATCTACCTCAAGGCGCTGCGCAATCCTGCGGCTTATGTTTACATTCTCATGTTATTTTTCATGTACTAAATCATGTAGATTCTTGCATTTGTTATATCGAGACATTGGTGTGTATAAGTCATAATGGGCATCTCTTGTATATTCTAAATGATAATGAAATTTTCCTTTATACTTACTTGTCCATCCTACGCTTGTCTGCTTACTTTGATGAAAGACAGAAAAAAATATATATTACATATAAATTTGACCATCCTTTAAGGTTAACAACTCGAGTTTTTGAGAAACGGGTCGTGTACTTGGGTCCTGAAAACACTGGGCGTTACACATAGTTATCATGTTATATGGGTCGTGGTTCTCATGTGATATGGGTTGCGGTTGTTACATGTTCACTTCCTTTACTACTATATGAAAGGATAACTAGTGGTACAATAGCATAAGGCCCACAATGGGGTGATCTGTTCCATCCACCTTGTTGGCCTGCTCGCCGTGGGCCTAAAAAGTCCTGACTTAGGCAGTGTCCACTTCTAACAAACATCACAGTGAGCTTGGAAAATTTCAACAGTCACCATTATTTTCTATTATGTGGCTCACACGAGCATTGGATCAGGCCGATGTTTGGGCCCTAGCCCTAAAATGACACGACAAAAAGGGTGGGTGGCTTGGATTATACACGTACATCAATGTAGGCCACGATGTATGGTCAAATTCTCGGGTCATATTTGTTATGTTATATGTGTCGTGGTGACTGTTACAATGGATCGTGGGTCGTAGTTGTCATGTTATATGGGTCGTGGTTGTCATGTTATATGGGTCGTGGTTTGTGAGGGTCGTGGTTGTCATGTTATATATATGGGTCATGGTTGTAATGTAGTAAGGGTCGTGGTTGTCATGTTATATGGGTCGTGGTTGATATGGGTTATAGTTATCATGTTATATGGGTCATGGTTCTTATGTGATATGGGTCACGGTTGTTACATGTTCACTTCCTTTATTACCAAATGAAAGGATAACCATTGGTATAATAGCCTAAGTCCCACAATGGGGTGATCCGTTCTATCCACCTTGTTGGCCTGCTTATTATGGGCCCAAAAAGTCTTGACTTGGGCAGTGTCCACTTCTAACAAACATCACAGTGAGCCTGACAAGTTTCAATAGTGGGTTCCATTATCACCATTATTTTCTATTTTGTGGCCCACACGAGCTCTGGATAAGGCTGATATTTGGCCTTTAGCCCTAAAATGATACGGTAAAAAGCATGGGCGGCATGGATTATGCACATACATTAATGTGGGCCCTACTAGTTTGGTCATTGCCCACGGGGAAAAAGGGTTATGTACACATCACTTTCTTGGCATTAGATACGACGTAACTTCTTATTCCCTAAAAAACCGTACAACTACTGAAAAAAGGACAAGGGCATTTTGGTCCAAGTAATTTTTGAAAGCTTGTCAGAAGGCCACATTTAGAATATTTGAAAGGTTGAATCTTTTTAGATAATTTGCCCAAACTTCGAGGTCATTACGGTCAATTTCCCAAAAAATCTACGCCGCCCATCATGTACATTATCCCTTGTTAGGTCATGGTACCAGAATTTAGGCTGCTTCAACAATCATATGGGTCATTTTAAAAAATTATTCCTAAAACGTCTGAATGTGCTTGATATGCCTCATATGATTTTGGAATACTTTGATTTTTAAGTGGTTCCTTCATCCTGATGAGTCACATAAGATGAATGAATTGGATGGGATATAAACACCACGGTGGGTCCTATACAAAACTAAAGATGAGTTTCCAATCACAATTGTTTCCTGTAGCGTAGCCTCTACTTGAGATTTGGATTATCATTATTTTTTTAGTTTATTTATTAACATGAGGCAGTATGTACGATGAACCGGGTGGATCTAATGAAAGTTACTCCCATATGGCTCTCAGCTCAAGAAAGTAACACCAGTAGGTACCTAACGTAAGGTACGCTATGACGATTCTTTCCCCATCCATTTCTACCAGAGAAATTTCCTACTGTACGACCCATTTATGGCCCACTAACCTTTTTAAACCCACTTATTTTTAGCTCCCAGAATAAGCCCCAACTGTACGGACAGCTTTTCACATGTCAAAAATGCCCATGCTTTATACTAGACGCACCTTCGAACACTGCCAGTCGCATCTCCTTCGAAAAATAGGTTTTTTCTTCTTTCCTCTCCTTGATCCTTCATCCTAGCCGAAGAATCTCATTTTCTGATTACCTCTCCCCCTCTGTGACTGTCCACGCTACCAGTAAAACCCTCCTTTTACTACGTTCTTCTTTCCCCTTTATCTGGTCGAGAATACACACCCCACACACGTCATTTTCGACTTTTGTGAACCTAAGATAGGACAAAAATGGTCCCCCCATCTAAGAAGCTTCGAATGGCAGGTAGATTCAAATCCCTGCTTTCTTTTTGTGGACCCCACTATATATTATACTATATATGTGCACGGTCCACAATCCATTTTCATTTTTTAAAAAACACTGAATGGTATGGCATGTCTTAATAAATGAGCAAATTCAATACTCAAATGGCCCACATTGAGGGTTTTTGAAACAAAGAACGAAATGAGATGTGAAACTAAACAAAGACCGGGTGAAAGAGACCGAGCACCGACTGAGTTAATAGACCGAGGACCCACTGAGTTATTGATGAGGACCGTGAACTGAGGTAAAATGACCATGAACTGAGCTAAAATGATCGTGAACTGAGTTAAAATGACTGTGAATTAAGCTAAAATGACCGTGAACTGAGTTAAAATAACCAGGAACTGAGCTAAAATGACTATGAACTGAGTTAAAATGACTGTGAACTGACTTAAAATGACTGCAAAGTGAATGGAAATGACTGAGGACTAAGTGAAATTCGACTCACAACTGCAAGAAACATATAACTCACTTCATGGTCAATTCCGGTCAATTCCCTTCACTTCACGGTCATTTCCATTCATTTCACGATCAATTCCCTTCATTTCACGGTTAATTTCATGCATTTAATGGTCAATTCCCTTCACTTCACGGTCATTTCCATTCATTTCATGGACAATTCCCTTCACTTCATGGTTAATTCCATGCATTTCATGGTCAATTCTGGTGATTCCCCTTCACTTCAAGGTCAATTCCATGCATTTCATGGTCAATCCCCTTCACTTCACGGTCATTTCCATGCATTTCACGGTCAATTCGCTTCACTTCATGGTCATTTCCATTCATTTCATGGTCATTTCCCTTCACTTCACGGTCAATTCCATGCATTTCATGGTCATTTCCAGTGATTCCCCTTCACTTCACTGTCAATTCCATGCATTTCACGGACAATCCCATTCACGTCACAGTTAATTCCACTCATTTCACGGACAATTTCCTTCACTTCACGGTCAATTCCATGCATTTCACAGTCAATTCCCTTCACTTAACGGTCATTTTCAGTCCTTAGTCAAATTCACTGACGGTCAATTTCACGACGTTCTCAGGCCAAAATGCAACATATAACTCGAAAAATTGACCGATAACTTAGTGAAATTGGTCGTAGACTTGTTGAATGTCACCTATGAGTCGACCACTTTGATATGGAATTCGTTAAAATGACTGAACACTGCTTGATATTGACATCTTTTTGTCATGCCCCAAACTTAGAAACTGAGCTCACAAAAATTCTGATCGCTGAATCCAGCGCTGACAGCCTCCGTAGTACCCCATTCTTGGCTCCCGGCACCCATATACCAGGTTCCGATCCTGGGATCCTACAAGAAGGATTTTCAACATGAATTTAATTCGCAATAATCATAACCATAAGCATAACCCACGAACAATAACCAAGACATCGTCACAAAATCCACTATGATCAAAAGCTTTAAGGTACAATGCGCGTAAAGGAAAATATAATATCGATAATCAAAAGCTTCAGAAGCTCTGCGACACGCTCCTACTCCTGCTCAGCTACGGTCTAGCGTCACCTGCACGCATCAATCATGCATAAGCTTATAGAAAGCTTAGAGAGTGGTGAAAGTGTGTGCACAATATAAGCGTGCGTAGAATGCAATATCAATGTAATGTGGAATATGCTGGCGAATCCATGAATACTATCAGTCGTACCAAGGCTATGCGATGCAAGACATGAATGCTATCGGCCATATCAAGGCCATGCGATGCATGACATGAATGCTATCGGCCATATCAAGGTCATGCGTTGTAAGGCGTGAATGATGTTAGCCATACCAAGGCCATGCGATGTGAGATGTAACTCAAGCATACTAGTCCTCATCCGAATCCACATATCAATGTAGCTCATCACTAGAGCATCAAATATCAGTACAGTTCTCATGCTGGACAATCACCGGGGTCTAGTATACTCTATGCCAGCTTGTCACCCCTATCCGAGCGCATAACTGGGTAAGTAGAAGAGACCTCACTATTCGCCTACCAATATCGGCCCGTTTTGTCAATAACGGACTCATTCCTCAAGCTGGTCAAACTCAACCTAGATATTGCCCCCTCACTCAGGTGGGTAAGGTCACACCCCTTTTCAACTGACCACGACATACTGGGAGACGCGACCTACTGGTATACGGCCCTCGTGCGCTCATGTATCCACTCGGTCTCGACATTGGAGTCATCCTTTAGTACCATCGGGTTTAGCCATTTTCACCCAGGGACATCTATGGCGCCCCAATGCTAATAATAGTATTTTCAGTGTCTGAATATGTCATCCACGATATGCCTGTGGAGGCCACAGCCCTGATGTCGCTAGGGCATACAATAATCATATTACATAGAGCGAGATGCATGAATCACACTGTCCAGTCATGTAGCAATCCTGCGCGTACCGCGCGCTCATGTGGGCAACTCCATCAGTGAGTCCCATAAACAATCTGCCCAATGACATATGCTATGATCAGTTGCTCCTCATATCAAGCATACATATGATGCGTATGGACATGAATCATGGAGTTATACTAAGCATGTTATATGGTGATGAATTATCTTCATAATAAAGATGGGCCTAAACGGCCTACACGCAACAACTATGGGCCTAACAATGGGCCCTAGGGAGAGTTACAATGCGGACATTTAACCATCAATGCTCTTACAATGTGGACGTCAAACCATCATTGCTCCCAAGGCATGACCTGCCATAAACATCATTACATACATCATGGTGGAATCATACATCGCAATGGACCTTATATACATCACATTCAGCCCCACACAAAGGCCTCACATCTGTCTCATTGGGCCTCACTCATGGTCCATATATACATCACATTGGGCCTCAACCCATGGGCCTCAAATACATCACAATGGGCCTCATATACATCAAGTGGGCCACATCACATGGACCGCACCAATGGGCCTTATATACAACAAGTGGGCTACATCACATGGGCCGCACCAATGGGCCTCATATACATCAAGTGGGCCGCATCAATGGGCCACACAAATGGGCCTCATATACTTCAAGTGGGCTGCATGAATGGGCCGCACCAATGGGCCTCATATACATCAAGTGAGTTGCATCACATGGGCCGCACCAATGGGCCTCATATACATCAAGTGGTCCGCATCAATGGGCCGCACCAATGGGCCTCATATACATCAAATGGGCCACATCAATGGGCCGCGCCATCTACACCATTCATCTATTTTAAGAAGTTATTTTAGAGCATTACCCAAATGAATCATAACGGAAGATCATCTGGACCATACCACAAATAACAGTGGAGATAATGATTTCCACCCTTAAAATTACCAAGGCCACCATAACATTTATTTTCCATCCAACCTGTTCATACGGTCACAAAGACCTGAATCAAGAGGAAAAACAAATATCATATTGATCCAGAACTTCTGTGATCCCTAAAGGATTTCAATGGTAGGCATTCAATTCTCCACTATTTTCTGCAGTGTGGTCCACCTGATAGATCTACCTCATTTTTAGTCTTAGGCCTTAAGACGATCTCGAAAAGTGGATGGACAATTTGGATCTAACACAAACCTTGTGATCCGGCCCACACAATGATGGATAGTGTGGACACAAAATACATACATCAATGTGGGGTCCACGGAACTTGCTGACGTCATCAACAACTATATTTCTAGTGTGGATGGATGGTTGCATACATGCGGGAGCCACAGAACTTGCTGGCGTCCTTGCAAATGGACGGTTTGAATGAAACACGTACATCAGGGTAGGTCCATGATCTGGACGGTATGAATGAAACATATACATCAAGGGCCCCACATCTAGATGGAGGGTTTGGATTTAAAACATATCAACGGTGGGTCCCACAGAATTTAGTGACATCACTACAGCAACTATATAGCTGGTGTGTGGTAGTCCAGCCAATCTACTTCCAAAAAGGTGGGTCCCATGTGGGACCCACCATATACATATGATATATATAATATAATATAATATTATATTATTACTATTATTTTATTAATTTTAGTTTTTTGAGAACTCCAACATCCAGCGTCTAGATAGATGGACGGCTGGATAAAATACATACATTAAAGTGGTCCACCGTCTAAGCAATGAACGGTGTGGAGTCACACGTACATCATGGTGGGCCACGGACGGCTTGGATAAAATACATAAATCAGGTGGGTCCACACACGTGTGGCCCACCAGCAGCTTGTACAAAGATGATATTTGTATTATCCCTTCATCAAGATCTACTTAAATGGGCACCATTGCTGTCGCTGGATGGTCAGCAGGGTGACCCCTGCTTAGTGGATGGTCTGGATCAGGTGGGCCACACATGATCATGAGAGAGAGAGAGAGAGAGAAAGAGAGAGAGAGAGAGAGAGAGAGAGAGAGAGAGAGAGAGAGAGAGAGAGAGACGGTGTGATGGAGGGACCCCGCCACTATGGGCCCCTCTAATACATACATCAATACATACATCAAGATGGGTCCCAAATGGGATCCATACTATCAATCAGTAGGCCCCACTTGGTCCATCACAAAAACTGAAATCTAATCTTACAAACACCCACCTATATCACTCCTTCTTTAGCTCTTTGGACTCCTTGGCTCCTAATCTAGCTCTTTAGGGGTGGATGATGAAGGTTGGATGGTGGGGATGAGAGTTTGGGTGGTAGGGAGTGGGCCTTCTCTTGAGTTCTTCTCTCTTTAGGATTTTTCTCTCATGGTTGCTAGGGATTTGGTGGAGAATGGGATGGGATGGGATGGAGTGATGTATGGGAGAAAGGGATGGATGTTGTAAGCAAGGGTTGACTTTGGGGATAGGAGAGAGATGGGTGGGGTATGGGTTGGTACTTGACTTGTGATGGGATGTGTACTTGATTAATTGATGTGATGGGTTGTAGAGATTCTCTCGGGATTTGCAACGTGCGGCGTTTTCCTCAAAATAAACGCGGGCCCACAACTCCAGGCCTAGGTATCGCATCGGCGCACGAGACGCAGTGTTCGAATTGTGATGACAGCTCAGTCGCTAGGGTACAAGCTTCGAGTCGAGCCGATTCGGGTTGACAGGGTGCGACTCAGGGTCGTGCTCAAATGCTATCTACGCGTTACGGGTCGTCGGAATTCAACTGGGAGGACTGCGAGATCCTAAGGAACGGTACGGACTGAACGACTCGAAAAATCCCGTACAAAGACCCGAGTATCACCTCAGGCAGAAATCACTCAGGACCAAATCCTTTAGAAATTAGACGAGGATTAACTAGTGTTAAACTAGATTACATACGAAATCTACATTAATCACTTTAAATACGATCTGCAAGACCCAAAACTTGTGGAATCGTTGACGCTACATTACCCAAAAATCTAGGATCAGTCTCATTACCCGGCTGCTCTCGGAAGCATCACGAAACTTCGTATCAGATCCGGACCACACATCGAAAGTTCGAATAATACAAAGTTATAGAATTAGGACCGCCTTGCTGGGCTTGACAACCATCTCGGAAATCAAAATCAGATAGTGTCCCAGGGCTATTCGCTTGAGCCCGGAGCGAGGAGTTTGAGAAAACATGGTTTTCTTTAGAAATTAAATCTAATTTAAGTAATCTGAGACTTGTCGCTTACGGGCCAAATATAAGCAATCAGACCATCGAAATCTGACCCAAATACACCCTCGGATCAGGGAACATTTCCCATACATGTCCGTGTACTTGTAACCCTAATTGAGTTTCAGTGACCGTTGAACTGAAACTGGTTCACCACGTGTGATCTGGGAACCTGACTGGAATGAAAACTTAAGTCGACCTAGATCCAAGGTCGGTGAGCTTAAGTCCCACTTTTGGCTCAAGGGGGGGCTCCAGAAGTGCTCCGTTGAGACGGAACAGTCCGTATTTGGACATAACCTAAGTATACCATGACCCTGAGTCTAATTTAGTGAGTTTTAAGCCTATATAAGGACCTTAAACCCTCACTCTCTCATCTCATACGAATTTGAGAAAACCCTAGGTGAGAGAGAGAGTAAAGAGAGAAAGTGGGAGCATCTTCCTGATACTCTATCCCACTACTATACGTGCTTGACCACCACATTCTAATCGTTATTCCGGCGATTCTGTCGACATACTTAGGTAAGAAAACCTAACCCTAACTTGTTCTAGGGTTTCAACTGTTACAAGTAGTGAGATAGCTGACTTAATTCATGTTATAGGTTGTTGTACCGCCGTAGATGAAGACTTAGAGATTCTATCGACTTCGTTACGCTTCTACAGCGTAAGGTGAGGACTATAGACATATAGGTTATGGTTTTCAAAGCTTTCAATGTCAGATAATGATAGATTCATGATCTGGATGTTATTTTACATGTGAAATGCTCTGTTCATTTTGTGATTCAGTTACGTATGCAAATTATGGCGTTTAGTGTATTCGGTATAATTTTAGAAAATACCATATATGTACAATATATGAAAGTGTGTTTGCCATGATTAATTACTATGTGTATATGATATATATGTGTGTAACACTTTCTCAGCGAAAGGATTCGCCCTAATACATGTTTTGGCTAATATACGTTATGTATGTTAAATAAGTATAGTCTAAGTGTTTGTGAAAATGCTTGTATGAGTAAGTACTTAGGAGATAGTGCTTTAGGTAGGTGTTGAGATAGGATTCTCAATTACCTTAGAGATGTGTATGATTTCCTCCATGCAAGTTGTTTAATTTAATTACTTACTTATGAAATGTATGTGTTGTATTTCGTGCTTACATTGTGCTTTATAACATGCTTGTTAACATGTTTGAATTACTTGTTAATTATGCTTTGACTACTATACATATTTTCTGGTTATGGATTGAATGTGATTGGGGCTAAGTTATAGTCCAGGCAATCGGTAACAGGCTTGAAGTCGTGGTTGAGATTCATTCGCTACGTAGGGCGTGTTTGACGAACCCGAGTCGTACTAAAGTTGTCGGCAGTGGTTAGGCCACACGGAGTATTTGCGCACTTCATGTCGCTCAACTCAACGTGCGCTCGTGCTAGTCGAGCTTGTCAAGTAACCCGATCTGCCGATGTATGTTCACCATGTATGGACGCCTCTGTTTAAACCTAAGGTACCCAACTCACTAGTGAATCCCACTTAACCTTGGTACCTTGATCCGCTAAGACTCATGAGCCGGGCATAGTGGTATAGGACACCGTGGTAGAGCTGTGGCTAGAGTTGTACACGAGTCGAGTCGAGTCGAGTATTGCCCTACTCGTACTCGACTCTTAACGACCGACCGCTGCTCGTACTCGGGCTCTACTCGGCCGAGTAGCATGACCCCCTGCTCGTACTCTACTCGCCCGAGTACGAGCCGAGTACGAGTAGTAAATGAGTCGAGTCGAGTCCGAGTACGAGCACACGAGTTGAGTACCGAGTGCGAGTTTTCGAGGCGAGTTCGAGTCCGAGTCTGAATTTGAGCCCAATTCGAGTAGGGTTTTTGAGTAACGAGTTCGAGCTTTGAGCCAAGTTCAAGTTATAAATTGAAATTAATTTGAATTTCAATTCGATTGTCAATTGAAATTCGAAGTTAAACGAAACAATAAAATATATAAAATGCACATAATTACATTACATTGTTACATAATTACATTAACGTATTTACATAATTACATTACATTGTTTAAAATGACAATTTATAACTAATAACCTCTATAAGATGAGTGTCTTCCTGTTCCTGTATTGTCATCTGATCCATCGGAATTGCTATCTATTTTTTCATATACAAATTGATTCACTTCCTCTGAGTCAGAAGGTGAAGAGATTTTTCCTTTGTGCTCTTCTACACTTTCAACTAGATTTTTCAAACTTACTTTATGTGAAGAATTGTATGTAGTACCCAATGCCCTATAAAATTCACCGAGACGAGTCAGGAATTTCAATTTGTTACTCTTTTTCTTCTTCTTATTTGTCGTACTCGACGAGTAACTTGACCCTGCTTCAACATCGTGTTGTCTTTGACTCGAATATCGCTGAAGTCTAGAAGCATCTTCCATACTGCGTTTTATGGCGATTTGAAATTGTTCTTCCTCCAAAGCTTTTAATCTGGCTTCCTCTGCATTTTTTGTGGATGTCATTTGTGTACCAGATCCAGAAGCAGAAGGTTTGGATGGAGTGGAAGGCTTTCTATTCGAATCTAATAGGGCTTGAAAAAGAATTTGGACATCCTTAGGGGCATTGGGGCATGGTTTTGCATCACCACCTCGACATGACAAGTGTAGGCGAAAACGATTAGTCTTATGCACAAACTTTGCGCCACACAAACCACACTTAATCTTTGTTTTTCCAGACCGTGGCGGTGATTCAACTAGGGAAGCATAGTCCCAAATGTTTGTCGATGGCTCAGATGACGACATATCTACATTCAATTTTTAATAAAAAAATCAGAATATTGATAAATAAATTGAACTTGATATAACAACAAAAGAAAGCAATATAAATGTATCAAAATTCAAAAATAAAAGTAAATGAACAGGCATATGTAAATAAATATCAATGATTCAAAGTCTTCCAAACCACATTCCAAAAGGACCAACACTTTCGTGTTTGCAGTTGCCGTGAAATAATATTACAGATCATTCAACATTCAGCCAAAAAAATTGAAAAATCGAAAATAATTATGATCTGTAGGTAGAGACTCATCACGAATCTCAATCTCCTCTTTTTCATCATCATCATTCATATCTCCTCCCCATATCGGGCGCAACCAATCTTGCGTACAAATCAACGCTTCAATTGTGTTTAGCGAAAGTGAGCTTCGATACTTGCTCACAACCCTGCTCCCTGTGCTGAATGCGGATTCTGATGTCACTGTTGAAACTGGTATTGATAATATGTCCCGTGCCATCACAGATAATGTAGGGTATTTTGATTCACTAACCCTCATCTTCCACCATTCCAACACATCAAATTCAGCTCGTACTACGATTGACTCCTTGAGGTACATTTCTAACTCTGATTCCTTAGTATCAACTCCCATTCGTGCTTGTGCCAAATATGATATGTATTCATTTAGCACATCCGGATTACCAGGTACAGAAATATCCGCATCTCTACTTTCTTCAACACCTACTGCAGGTAAAGTATTAACATACGATTTATACATATCTTCAAGGGCTTCACGAACCTTAGACGTTTCTGCTGCCGCTCTTTCAGTAGGATAAAGCTTCATGAAAATAAAGCTAACCAATCCCATATTACAACGGGGATCAAGAACAACTGCCAAGGACATCAACAGATGACATTCGTGCCAGTATTTATCGAACTTCGTCTTCATACCAACTGTCATCTGACGTATGAAATCTGGACCCGCACTGGCATTTTTCTAGAGAGCAACCTTAATCTTTCAAAGAGACGGAAGAAACAGATTCGCGGTAGGATACTGATTCCCAAAAAAAATTTTCGTGCAATCGTAGAAAACTTGGAGAAATGTGTGAACTTGTTGTGCTTTGGCCCAATCATCTGTGCTCGACAACCAAGAATACGTTCTGTCACGCGCCGCATATTCAGGAAATGCAAGCTGTAATTCTATTGCCGCATCTAACATTTCATAGGTCGAGTTCCAACGTGTACAGATATCCAACTTCAACATTTTTTTAGATGGCACATTCAAACGTTGGATGATGTCATTCCATACACTCAGCCTCGATGGCGGCCCCCTTATATATTTCGCACTTTCTCTTATGTTCTCTATAGTGTCGTCGATTGCTTTCAGCCCTTCTTGTACAATCAAATTTATAATATGGGCACAACATCTAACCTGAAATATTTTTCCTTCAAAAAATAAATTTCCTGTAGCCCTGAACTGGTTACGTAAGCATGAAATGACACTGTCATTTGCTGAAGCATTGTCTAAAGTTATTGCTGAAATTTTTTTCTCAATGCCCCAGCCTTCTAGACAACTGTAGATGCAATCTGAAATAAGTAAACCAGTATGTGGAGGAGGAAGGTGTTTGAAGTTCAAAATTCTCTTGCATAGTTTTCAATCCTTATCGACATAGTGAGCGGTTAATGAAATGTACCCTTTTCTTTGATTGGACGCCGTCCATAAATCAGAAGTGAAAGCTATTCTGTTCACTGAAGCTAAAACTTCTTTCAATTTCATCTTCTCCTTTACGTACATCTTCATGCTTTCTCTCTGCACTGTGACGCAGGAGACATTCTCGACCCGAGGGTTAAGGAATTGACAGAAAACCCTAAACCCTTTACTTTCAATCATTTTGAAAGGTTTTTCTTCCAAAATCACTAATCTAGCAAACCACTCATTCAGCTTCTCCTTGTCAAACTTATGAGTGGACACTACGCATTGGGAGTTGTCCCCTTCTGACTTCGTAAATGACAACGTCTATTGGCCGGGAGAAGGGAGTCTTGCTTTCTTAGGATACATCTTCAAATGTCTAATTAGATGTGTCGTAGATCCTCTTGAAATCTTGCTGAATAACCCTTTGCAGTTATTACACTTTATCTTCTGTACACCGTTAACTGTCACATCTTCGAAATCATCTCACACTGCTGATCTCTTCTTCTTCCCTTTACATGCGGTTGACGTGTCTGTGTCTCCCTCTACTATTAGAGGAGATGTGGCCGATGCACCCATTCCAGGGGTATTTGGGCTTTCGTCTTGATTAGCCATCTATAAAATAAAGTTCTCGATATGTTATACGGCTATACCTAGGGTCCTAGATGGCTAGACGGCTAGACCCGCTAGACGAGCATAATTACTTAACTGTCTAAATCAGTCACCCATTCAAAGTTAGATGGATTGTAATGCTTCATTTTCCAATTTAAATGCTACGCCGAAATTCTGGCAGCATCTCCCCTTATCTCTCCAGAATATATTAATCTTGTATTTGATTCTCATGTCAATCATCAACACAAAGTGTGGACATTTGACGACGAAAATAAATACATGAAATATATCCAGAGAGAAAAAAGAGAGACGAAACCAGAACAGGCATATGCATTTAAATTGGAATAAATGAAGACATTACAATCTATCTAACCCTGAACTGTCCAAAAAGGGACAATTTGAACGATTTCTATGCATCCAAGAACACACTAAATCTATGTCTGGCAACATAGAAATCTTCAAATGGGCAACTGATTATCCTATACTACAAGTCTACAACTAGAACAATACAAATAATTCATATCTATGCAAACAAAGGAGCATGCTGAAATTGACATTTATCATCTAGCCAACTAATAACAATATGTCAAATGAAAAGCCAAAGGCATCTTAAAGTGGTGGCATTTAACACTAACAAAGTAACAAGTAAACTGTCATTTATAAAGTAAATTAAGTCAATTCAATGTATGTATTGTATATCCATCTATTTTGCCTTCTCATTTTAATGTGTACCAAAAAAAATGAAGCATATCCAAATCTAAGTAAACACGCTCGGCCAAACAGGCCCTAAAATTGGTGGGCGACTGGGCGTTCGCCCGGCCAAACAGGCCCTAAAATTGGAGGGCAAGTAAACAGTACAGTGGGCTCCAGAAAGTTTTTAATGGTGGGTGACTGGGCGTTCGCCCGGCCAAACAGGCCCTAAAATTGGAGGGCAAGTAAACAGTACAGTGGGCCCTAGAAAGTTTTTAATGGTGGGCGACTGGGCGTTCGTCCGGCCAAACAGGCCCTAAAATTGGATCTAATCCCATCCAGTTGTCCGGCCAAACAGGCCCTAAAATTAGATGGCAAGTAAACAGTACAGTGGGCCCTAGAAAGTTCAATCGTACCGACCGGGCGTTCAATCCGCCTCCAACGATCTTAATCCCACAATTATATTAGCAATTTCTACTATATATTAGCAATAAAAAATAAAAAATCAACCCCAGGACTTACCGGGTGAGCAGAAGAGGGACGACCGGCAGCTGCGTGCAGGGCTGGGCGATGATGGACGACGGGACGAGTGGCAGCGACGAGCTGAGGCACCGGAGAGGACGCAGGGAGGGGCGGCAGGGTCTAGCACCGCCGGACAGGGGACAGGGGCGAGTGAGAGAGAGAGAGGGAAGAAGAGGGATGGCCGGACGGGCTCTGGCCTCTGGGCTCTGAGAGAGGGAGAGAGAGAGAGAGAGAGAGAGAGAGAGAGATTTTGAAAGCTCGCTGGGAGGGATGGGGTCGGGCGCTGCTTGAAAACGACGAGTGGGGTAGGTTTTTTTTTTCGGGCATTTATATACACTTGTACGAGTCGAGTAACGAGTCGAGTACCGATAGACTCGTACTCTACTCGTAATCTAAACGAGCAGTGAAAACCCGCTCGTACTCGGCTCTAACTCAGGCGAGTCGAGTACGAATCGAGTATTCCGAGTCGAGTCGAGCGAGTACTTGAGCCATAGTCTGCTCGTGTACAGCTCTAGCTGTGGCCTACGCTGGGGTGACAAGCCTCCCCGTAGTGACCAGTGAGCAACCCAGACTCGTGAGCCAAATACGGTGGTATGGGACACTATATTCGAGCTGTCGGCCTACAATGATTGGTGATGAGCCCTTTGTAGTGACCTCGAGTATACTTTGAGTCTGCGTAGAGGCGACGAGCCTTTCCTTAGCATCCAGAGTATAAACTAGGCCTGTACTGATTTGATGATTAGCCATGTAGGGTGATGGGGGAGTGGTGTAACGAGTGCGTGTAACAGCCCTGACAGCCCTTTACAGCGACCTAGAACCTCATCATCGTATGAGATTACCTAGGACTGACGACCCTAGAATGGATCATTGTTTGGGAATGATATAAGGGAGGTACCTTAGTTTCCCAACACTGCTGTATGAAAAGGATTAATAACAACTCGGTAATCACACTCATAACATAACACTGCATGTGCCTGGCGTTGTGGAGCACTGAGGGATGAACGCATGCCGGGGACGTAAGACGGTGTCGCACGAGGGAGCATTGGCGAGGGCATGCATCATGACTACATTTCATCCTTGCATTAATAAGAGTAATTAGGATTGCTTGACTGAACTGCTTTATCATTACTGCTTGACTGAATTGATAACATGTTAACCTATGCTTTATTGTTCCACTGAGTTAGCTACTCACTCCCACGTTACGGGACGGTGTTCTGGACACCCACCAGACCCTGTCTTAGATGCAGGTGTTCACAAGACGCAGGAGACTGTACCTGATTACTACGATGATCAGGACGAGTTCTCCTACATGCAGTTCTCTGGAGGCTTCGCTTAGGCCATTCAGATGATGGGGCTACAGGGTTTACCATTATAGTTGTACCACTTTTTTTGGCATTTTGATTTTTGAAACTAATACATGTATATAGTGACTCAGTAAAGTGTTCATACTCTGGAGACCGATTGTGACCGTTTCTGGCTTTATATACATTTATATACATCTTTTAGTCTTTCGCTTGCGTTTTATAACTTGATCTGGAGTATGAATTACTGTTTTGGTATAATCCCACTCATGATTAATGCACTAACATAGACAACATTCAGTCATAAGCATTTATGTTGCATAAGTGATGTTTTGGAACTCGGGTGTTGAGTTACTACTCGACTCCTGATTTTCAGGGCGTTACAAGTTAGTATCAGAGCATGATTTGGATTAAACCGGACCTGGGTTATGGTCACACGACATACGCTGTCACCTTTTGACTTAGGTGGGTGCGAGAAAAATGTAGAAACAGTCATAGGTATCCCGATTTCGACAATCGGCGAAGTTCACTGAAATTGGTCATTTTGTTTGAGTCTGTACTCAACCGTGATCGCCCAAGTCGACCCCAAAACATTTTTAGACCGTCAAACGATGGGTTTAGATCACAAGTCACCCCATCCCAGCCGTCAAAAGTTAGTAAATAAGTATGTATCAAAAACTTCCCAAAACGACTCAAAATGGAGTCGTGGGCCTACCCACGCTAATCCAGAGGGACCCAGGGTGGGACCCAAACCTTTTTAGGGCCTAGGGGGTAGGAGGTCCACGCCCAAATTGCGAGGCCTCGCCAGTTTATCCCGAGAGTGGCGAGGCCTCGCCAGTTAATGGGCCCGGCCGGGCGGGCCGCTCGGGCCAATCGTGTTTGGGGCCTAGGGTGGCCCACTGATATGTGGGGTTTCGTTTAAAACCCCTCAAAAGTCACCCCTCCAAGCTATCATTTTCCTTCAAGGTTACTGTTTTCTCCCTCAAACCTCCCCTCCAATCACCCATTCCGTCATTTTCTGTCACAACCCACTCACCTCCATCGTTTACAGCAATACCTACCCCTCTACCCTCTCCATTTTCTCTCATTTGAGCTCTTACATCCCTCATTTGTGACTCAAAATCATGTAAGCTCTCTAACTCATCCCATCTCTTCACTTCCCTTCTTTAATCCCTGTCATTTGGGCCTTTACAACCTCTGTTGAGGCTCAAATCCGTGGAGAACCAAAAACTTCAACCCCTATTCCCCCTTATCTTCACTTTCCATGGCCTTCTTCGAGTTCATTGCGGCCATTTTCTCGATTTTCACGTCCTTTCTCTCATGGGAAAGAGAAACGGGGTCGTGGATGAGCCCGGGCGTAGTTGCCCTACGCGTTCTAGGAAGTCGAGAGGCGTCGCCGCGAGGTATTGGACGAAGCGGGATCTTGATCCCCGGGTTCCTGCTGAAAGGGCTCTGTTGGCGGAGCTGTCTCATGTAGTTTATGAGGACCGAAGGGTCCTTTTTGAAGCTCAGGTGGATGGACGGCTCTTTGGAGAATATCTGTTGTTCGAGTTCCTGGAAGGGGCCCATTGGGGTCCACTATTTGATGGCGGGTATCGCGCCAATGCGAGCACTGTCCGAGCTTTCTATGCCAACATTCACGAGCCTACGCTTGAACCCTTGCAGTTTCAAATCCCATGTGGAAGGGATCGGTTTGCCACAGTTGATGTCAGATTGATATCTCGGCTTCTAAATGTGCCCCTTGGCGAGGTGCATGTTAGTGAGCTGAATCTGAGGAGTGCACGTGAAAGGGATCGTCGCACACGTTTCCTTTGTGGCCGACTGGTCCAATGGCAGCCGATCAAAAGTCTTCTAGTGACCAATATGTCTAATGACTTCCGTTTGCTCCATCACATATTCACGTTCAACGTCTACCCTAGGTGGAGCAATTGCAGTGAGTGTACGCGCCTCATGGTAGACTTCCTGTATCAAGTGGGGCAGAGAGCGAACCTGTGCGTGCCTACGTTCGTGTTGCGACAGATAATTAATACTGCACGCTCCGCTAGAAGGACTGATTCGCTCCCCTTCACCGACTCATATGCAAGATTGCACGTGAGTTTGGCTACAGTCTTTGGGTGGAGATGCCGGTGCCGGTTCATTACATCGACGAGACTACCCTCAACCAGATGGAGATCGGGTCACGACAATGCCAAGCTCGACTTGAGGAGAGCGATGATGAGACGGAGAGCGAGGAAGAAGAGAGTGAGGAAGAAGATGGAGCTGAGATAGAAGAGGAGGAACATGAAGAAGAAGAAGAAGAGGAAGAGGAGGCCCAAGATACAGAGGAGAGCTCACCGCCTACGGCACCAGAGCAGGACGCTGATCAAGCTGCTAGGGATGCTCGTATAGCTCAACTTGAGGAGGGTCAGGATGTCCTATGACAAGATATTATGGATCTTCGGGGCCTCGTGAAACACAAGTTCAAGAAAGTGACTAGCACTTTGAAGACTATCCTGTGCTGCTTGTAAAAGAAGGGTGCCCCTCCTCCATCACCAGACTCGGATGCTTAGTCATCCATGCCGGCGTCTTGCAGCTCGTTTTGGTTACTACTTTAGGATATGTTTGTGTTTTCTTGTTGATAGGCCTAGTAGTGCAGTAGTGGTAACATGTTTTAAGTGTTTGAGGTTTTGGTTGCATTAACTTACATGCATCTTCTGTCATGATTCATGTAACTCTGTATTCCATGTATTGTGACAATTTTGGTAAATGAAATGCATGCAGCCTCTTTTGCTATGAAGTGTGTAGAATGCTTAAGTGATTGTGTATTATGTTGTTATGCTTCATCTTACATGCGTTGCACCCTATGTTGTATAGGGCATGCCACAAAAATATACGCGGAGCACGGCACACCTCACACTCACTGATACGATGGACCAGGCTCCTTCCCACAGAGATGGTCATACGGACCCTGGTTTGGGCTTGGATCATGAGACTATACCTGCGTCTCAGCCTTCCACTGGTCATACAGCTTGACTACTACCTTATACACCACTGGTTCGTGAGCAGAACTGTGTGTCTTCCTCGACGCAGTACGTGCCTCAGCCTGCCCCACCTACTGATAGGTTTGAGCAGATGATGATGTTGATGCAGCAGCACCAGCAGCTATTGGCCGCTATTGCAGGGGCCTTATCTCAGGGTGGGAGTGCGACTCCACCTTCATCATCTGTACGTCTTGTTGTGACTGCAGAGCCTTCTGCTCAGGCTGAGGATGTGCCTCCGCCTGCACCTGCTGCATACCCTACGGAGAATTTAGGTACTAGTGGCCTTCTCGAGCGATTTCAGCGCTTGAGGCCTCCTACTTTTACTGGTTCTCACAGACCCAAGGAGGCTGAATATTGGCTAGACCGCATCTCCAAGATGCTACGGATGCTGCATTGTACCGAGTCAGAGCAGGTTGAGTTGGCCACCTTTATGTTTGAGAAGGAGGCCAGTATGTGGTGGGATAGTGTCTTACGGACAGTCGCAGTTGGCTACATATGGACTTGGGCAGCTTTCGAGTTTCGTTTCCATGAAAAGTACTACCCTCAGACCTACCGACATGAGAGAGAGAATGAGTTCTTGCGCCTCAGGTAGGGAGGCATGACCGTTACCGAGTACGAGCATCGATTTATTGAGTTGGGCAGATACGTCCTTATGATACTTGTTGATGAGCAGATGAGAATACGACGTTTTTCTGAGGGCTTGCGACCTGACATTCGGTCAAAGATGTGTTGTGTCAGAATACCCTCCTATGCTGAGCTGGTACATATGTCCATGCGGGCAGAGCAGGATGTAGAGCGACTGACACGCTCTCGTGGCCCTATGGTTACTAGGTCACGACCAGATATCCAGAGCAAGCCATTCCTCGGTAAGAGGCCTCGTATTGACTCTCCTCCCAGGATTACGGCACCAGTAGTTCCGATGAGGCGTCCAAGTGTGACCTGTTCTTACTACGGAAAATCGGGTCACCCTGTAGAGAGTTGCTTTGCACGGATGAGAGACAGTGGGTTTTCACCACTGTAGAGGATTGAACGTTCTCGCCCTCAGGCTTTATCGGCTCCACCACTACGGACAGCACCTGCACATCCATCCTTCAGACCACCTGCACCTCATTTTAGGCCACCACAGTGATCTATGGTGCCTCAGCCCAACCGACCTCAGCAGGCACGCATTCATGCACTTACAGCGGAGGAGCCAAAGACAGCACCTTCGGCACCTATGGCCTTGAGGTCACTGCACACGTCCAAGGTATTCCTATCTTCTTATTGGTGGACATAGGGTTCACTACCTCTATGATCTCATGCACGGCAGTCAAGTGACTGAGTTTGGATACTACTCCTACGAAGGGAGTGAGGGTCATCACTACCACAGGGACTTTCTCTGATGTTACTAGTATGTGTAAGGGCTACCCGATAGACTTAGGTGGCAGAACGATACTAGTTGACCTGAACATCGTCCCCCTAGTTCACTATGACGTCATTTTCAGTATGGACTGGCTCACTGAGATGTGAGTAGAGATCGATTGCGAGCTAAGATGGTTACAACCCACGGACCGGAGGGCACGACTTTTACTTTCCCTGTTCAGGTCAGTCACGTTTCTCGATTGAGATGTTACGCTTCTTCATTGAAGAATATTGATGGTCCGACGCTTGTGGATACGCTCATAGTTCAGAATTTTGAGGATGTGTTTGAGACGATTCCTGGTTTGCCTCCTCGGCGGGAGATTGACTTCACTATTGATCTTACACCTGGTGCGACACCCATTTCATTACCGATGTATCGCATGCCTCCATGTGAGATGGAGGAATTGAGGAAACAGAATGACGGACTAGTAGAGAAGGGCTTCATACGACCCAGTGTGTCTCCTTGGGGAGCACCTGTGTTGTTTGTCAAGAAGAAAGACGGGTCGCTACGGTTATGTATTGATTACCGCAGGTTGAACCAGTTGACCGTGAAGAACAAATATCCATTGCTCAGGATAGACGACCTGTTTGATCAGTTGAAGGGGGCAAAGTATTTTTCGAAGATCGATTTACAGTCAGGGTATCATCAGTTGCACGTACGTCAGGGATGAAGACGTGTAGAAGACGGCTTTTAGGACCTGTTTTGGGCATTACGAGTTCCTTGTGATGTCGTTTGGTCTTACGAACGCACCGACCGTGTTCATGGACATGGACTTGATGAACTGGGTATTTTGGCCATTTCTATACCGATTCGTCATCATATTTATAGATGACATCCTGATATACTCCACTAGTTGGGAAGAGCACGAGGAACACTTACAGGCAGTTCTAGATACTCTGAGGAAGAACCAGTTATTCGCGCAGTATAAGAAATGTGACTTCTGGCAGGAGGAAGTCAAGTTTCTAGGACATGTGGTGTTCAAGGAAGGGATAGCAGTGGACCTGGCTAAGGTAGCCGCCGTTCAGGACTGGAAGCAGCCTAGTTCGGTTACTGAGGTGAGGAGTTTTCTGGGCCTGGCAGGCTATTACCGACGATTCATCCATGACTTCTCTAAGATAGCCAGACCGTTGTCACAGTTGACGCGAAAGGATCTAAGGTTCGCATGGAATGAGAAGGCGGAAGCAGCTTTTTAGGATCTGAAGGACAGACTGACGTCCGCCCCTGTGCTAGTATTGCCAGAGCAAGGGGTTAAGTATATTATATACACTGATGCATCTCGCGTTGGTATGGGTTGTGTCCTTATGCAGAAGGACAGGGTGATTGCGTATGCCTCGAGACAATTAAGGAAGCACGAGGAGAATTACCCTACGCACGACCTTGAGTTAGCAGCGGTAATATTCGCATTGAAGCTCTGGAGACATTACCTCTACGGAGAGGAGTTCGAGCTTTTCTGTGATCATAAGAGCCTTAATTATATATTCACTCAGCGGGACTTGAATATGAGGCAGCGCCGATGGATGGAGAGATTGAAGGACGTTAAGTTCGAGGTTTCCTACCATCCTGGCAAGGCCAACCTTGTGGCAAACTCGTTGAGTCGCAAGAAGGCTATAGCATTTACGGCTCCGCTGATGATAGCAGAGTGGGATATGTTGGAGTTCGTGTGGGACTTCGAGCAGAAACTCACAGTGGAGGAGCCATTCGAGAGTGTCACACACGTTCGGGTGTGGCCACTTATTGATGACCGGATTATCGAGGCCCAGAAGGGCGGCGAGTGGTTGTCTGAGCTTCGAGAGCAAGCTAGCGATGATGTGGACTTCGAGTGGAGAGTTGGCACAGATGGGGGCCTACGATACCATGGCCGCCTATGCGTCCCACATATTCAGGACTTGAGACAGGAGCTTCTCGAGACTGCCCACAGATCGAAGCTTACGATGCATCCTGGTAGCATGAAGATGTATTAGGATATGAAGCGGTCGTATTGGTGGGACAATATGAAGGTCCATATCGCAGAGTATGTGTCCCGTTGTTTCACGTGTCAGCAGGTCAAGGCCGAGCATCGCCGAATTCCTGGACTCCTTCAGCCCATGCCCATAGCTGAATGGAAGTGGGACTTCATCTCTATGGACTTCATCTCCGGGCTACCGAAGACCAGAAAGGGTTATGACTCTATTTGGGTGATCATGGATTGGTTGACCAAATCGGCTCATTTTCTCCCTATCAGAGTGAAGAACTCTGTAGACAACTTGGCTAGGTTGTACATCAAAGAAATAGTACGTCTGCATGGAGTTTCCTTGGAGATCGTGTCGGACCGCGACACACGATTCACGTCTATTTTCTGGACTCGTATCCAGGAAGCGATGGGTGTGAAGTTGAAGTTCAGTACCGCGTTTCACCCTCAGACCGAAGGGCAAACAGAGCGGGTGAATCAGATTTTAAAAGATATGTTGCAGGCTTGTGTTTTGGACTTCAAAGACAGTTGAGACGACTGCCTCCCGTACGCAGAGTTCGCCTACAACAACAGTTTTCAGCACGTATTGACATGACTCCTTACGAGACTTTGTATGGGCGCCCTTGCAGAGCACCGTATTGCTGGGTAGAGGTTGGCAAGCGCAGTTTGGTTGGCTCAGAAATAGTACAGGTGACCTCAGAGAAGATCGACATTATCAGGCGTCGACTCCTGATGGCCCAGAGCAGACAGAAGAGTTATGGCGATACGAGGCGGCGACCACTTGAGTTTGAGGTTAGAGATCATGTATTCTTCAGAGTTTCCCCCTATGAAGGGAGTCCTTCAGTTTGGGAAGAAGGGGAAACTTACGCGCGGTTCAATGGCCCATTTCAGATACTTGATCGAGTGGGAGCGGTGACATATCGTCTCGCTTTGCCCACACCACTCGCGGGAGTGCATAATGTATTTCATGTATCTATGCTAAAGAAATACATCCCTGATCCTTCACACATCATCCATTGGGAGCAGGTGCAGTTGAGCGAGGATGCTACATATGTACTGCGTCCGACGCATATTCTAGACAGGAAGGAGCAGGTATTGCGCAGTAAGGTGATTCCACTCGTGAAGGTACTGTGGATGCATCATACAGAGGAGGAAACTACCTGGGAGACAGAAGCCGAGGTTAGAAAGAACTACCCTCAGCTTCTCGAGGAGTACGAAAAGGTACTAATTTCGAGGATGAAATTTTTCTTTAAGGGGGTTAGATTGTAACGACTCGAAAAATCCCATACAAAGACCCAAGTATCACCTCAGGCAGAAATCACTCAGGACCAAATCCTTTAGAAATTAGACGAGGATTAACTAGTGTTAAACTAGATTACATACAAAATCCGCACTAATCACTTTAAATACGATCTGCAAGACCCAAAACTTGTGGAATCGTTGACGCTACATTACCTAAAAATCTAGGATCAGTCTCATTACCCGGCTGCTCTCGGGAGCATCACGAAACTCCGTATCAGATCTGGACCGCGCATCGAAAGTTCGAATAATACGTAGTTATAGAATTAGGACCGCCTTGCTGGGCTTGACAACCATCTCAGAAATCAAAACTAGATAGTGTCTCAGGGTTATTCGCTTGAGCCTGGAGCGAGGAGTGTGAGAAAACATGGTTTTCTTTAGAAATTAAATCTAATTTAAGTAATCTGAGACTTGTCGCTTGCAGGCCAAATATAAGCAATCAGACTGTTACAAGTAGTGAGATAGCTGACTTAATTCATAGTATAGGTTGTTGTACCGCCGTAGACGAAGACTTAGAGATTCTATCGACTTCGTTACGCTTCTATGGCGTAAGGTGCGGACTATAGACGTATAGGTTATGGTTTTCAAAGCTTTAAATGTTAGATAATGATAGATTCATGGTCTGGATGTTATTTCACATACAAAATGCGCTGTTCGTTTTGGTTTCAGTTACGTATGCAAATTATGGCGTTTAGTGTATTCGGTATAATTGTAGAAAATACCGTATACGTACAATATATGAAAGTGTGTTTGCCATGATTAATTACTATGTGTATATGTTATATATGTGTGTAACACTTTTTCGGCAAAAGGATTTGCCCTAATACTTGTTTTGGCTAATATATGTTATGTATGTTAAATAAGTGTAGTTTAAGTGTTTGTAAAAATGCTTATATGAGTAAGTACTTTGGAGATAGTGCTTTAGGTAGGTGTTGAGATAGGATTCTCAATTACCTTAGAGATGTGTATGATTTCCTCCATGCAAGTTGTTTAATTTAAACGCTTACTTATGAAATGTATGTGTTGTATTTCGTGCTTACATTGTGCTTTATAACATGCTTGTTAACATGTTTGAATTACTTGTTAATTATGCTTTGACTACTATACATGTTTTTTGGTTATGAATTGAATGTGATTGGGGCTAAGTTAAAGTCCAGGCAATCGGTAACAGGCTTGAAGTCGTGGTTGAGATTCATTCGCTACGTAGGGCGTGTTTGATGAACCCGAGTCGTACTAAAGTTGTCGGCAGTGGTTAGGCCACACAGAGTGTTTGCGCACTTCATGTCGCTCAACTCAACGTGCGCTCGTGTTGTCGAGATCATCAAGTAACCCGATCTGCCGATGTATGTTCACCATGTATGGACGCCTCTGTTTGAACCTAAGGTACCCAACTCACCAGTGAATCCCGCTTAACCTTGGTACCTTGATCCGCTAAGACTCATGGGCCGGGCATGGTGGTATGGGACACCGTGGTCGAGCTGTCAGCCTACGCTGTGGCGACGAGTCTCCCCGTAGTGACCAGTGAGCAACCCAGACTCGTGAGCCGAATACGGTGGTATGGGGTACTGTATTCGAGCTGTCGGCCTACAATGATTGGTGACGAGCCCTTTGTAGTGACCTCGAGTATACTTTGAGTCTGCGTAGGGGCGACGAGCCTTTCCGTCGCATCCAGAGTATAAACTAGGCCTGTACTGATTTGATGATTAGTCATGTAGGTTGATGGGGGAGTGGTGTCACGAGTGCGTGTAACGGCCCTGACAGCCCTTTACAGCGACCTAAAACCGCATCATCGTATGAAATTACCTAGGACTGACGACCCTAGAATGGATCATTGTTTGGGAATGATATAAGGGAGGTACCTTAGCTTCCCAACACTGCTGTATGAAAAGGATTAATAACAACTCGGTAATCACGCTCATAACATAGCACTGCATGTGCCTGGCGTTGTGGAGCACTGAGGGATGAACGCATACCGCGGACGTAAGATGGTGTCGTACGAGGGAGCATTAGCGATGGCATGCATCATGACTACATTTCATTCTTGCATTAATAAGAGTAATTAGGATTGTTTGATTGAACTGCTTTATCATTACTGCTTGACTGAATTGATAATATGTTAACCTATGCTTATTGTTCCACTGAGTTAGCTACTCATTCCCACATTACGGGAGGTGTTCTGGACACCCACCAGACCCTGTCTTAGATGCAGGTGTTAACGAGACACATGAGGCCCTGCCTGATTACTACGATGATCAGGACGAGTTCTCCTACATGCAGTTCTCTAGAGGTTTCGCTTAAGCCATTCAGATAACGGGGCTACAGGGTTTACCATTATAGTTGTACCACTTTTTTTTGACATTTTGATTTTTGAAACTAATACATGTATATGGTGACTCAGTAAAGTGTTCATACTCTGGAGACCGATTGTGACTGTTTCTGGCTTTATATATATTTAAATACATCTTTCAGTCTTCTGCTTGCATTTTATAACTTGATCTGGAGTATGAATTACTGTTTTGGTATAATCTCACTCATGATTAATGCACTAACACAAACAACATTCAGTCATAAGCATTTATGTTGTATAAGTGATGTTTTGGAACTCGGGTGTTAAGTTGCTACTCGACCCCCGATTTTCAGGGCGTTACACGGATTATGATACGGGCCTTACACTTTTTGACCGACAACCTTGTATAATATACCAACAACTTTTAAATGATAAATGAGTGAAACAGGCCCAAAACTTGTGAAAATTTACTTATAAGTCTTGTACTTTCATTTGGAATTCGCCATAAACTGACCGCCGACTCGGCAAACTCACCATACTTTATGATTTTTTCACCACAACAAGTCAACTTTCACATTATGCTTCATTAAATATTGAATGTTATTGTTGATATAATTTCCAATTCATCCTTGCAGATGATTAACCCTTGCATAGGGATTTGGCGAGTCGGCCACCCTGTCATGCAGATGTTCTTTGACATGGTGGTTTGATAGCGTGAAGGGTGGTTTGGAGAATAATAACAGTAAATTAAATATTTTTAGGCAGATCTCATTCTCGTTTTTATTACACATTCCATAATTTAGGTTTATAGGAGCATTATTTCACTCACTTATTAGAGATATATAAGCAATCTTGTATTCGAGATACAGGGGAACCGTATAAAATTTTTTGAGATGGACTTCACCCTAATAACAGGGATGAAGACTAGTGACCTCTCCGTACCCAATATCCATCGTTCGAAGAACTCAATAAGAAAGAAATACTTCAATGAATATCCTATCCTATAGAAACATGTACAGGAGGTGTTCAATAGGATAGTTGATAGTAATAAGCACGAAGATGTCGTGAAGATAGCCCTAATATTATGTGTAGAGTGGTTTGTTAGGGGAACCAACACGAATATTATGTATTGTATAGACTTTATCGACCTTGTGGACTCTTTGGAAGATTTTAATATCTACTCTTGGGGTAGTTTGGCCTTCCAGACGATGATTGAAGGGATCGAGAGTGCCTCGATGGCATTACATGGGCTTCATTACAATGTCACCGTGTAACGCCCCGACTTTTCAAGACCCGAGTATATGACCCGTGTCCCAATAACCCAAGTGTTAACATTAAAGGATGGTCAGATATAATAATTTTCTTTTATCAGAGTAAGCAGATGAGCGTAGAGTGGACAAATCAGCATAAAGGAAAGTTGCAATTACATTTAGAGTATACAAGAGAGTGCCCATAATGACTTATACAAACAAATGTCTCCATTGTTACAAATACAAAATGAAATAACATTACATGTGAAACAAAGTAAATTTGCAACAATCTTAAGCTGTGAAATCCTGTAGCAGCCCTTAGCAAATATAATCATGCACCATTGTCAACCATAGCCTACTCCTCACCAATATGAATGTGAACATCATCAGGGCTACCTATGCTACTTGTGTAAGACCCGTATCCAAGCCCGTACTATTCTGTAGGCTTCCACGGTCCTCCCGGTCGAATTCCTGTGACCTGCTACGTGTAAATAGCAATTGCGCGTGATCCTGAGTTGTATTTAGAGTCTGCTCAACCTGAGACTTGTACCCTAGCGACCACACCATCGCCGCGGTTCCGATGCCGCATATCGCGCGCAGAGGCGATACCCAGGCCAGGAGATGTGGGCCCGCGTCCAGTTTGAGAAAACACCGTGCATTTGCAAATCGAAGAGAATCTCTAATCAAATCAATCACATCATATTCCATCAATTAAGTACCACATCACATCTTATGTCAAGTACGCATCACCTTTCACCCATCCCTAAGCAACCCCAAAGTCAACACTCTCTTACAACAAGGTACACATCCATCACCCATCACCCATCTCTCACCCATCACTCTCCCATCTCTCTCTCTCTCTCTCTCTCTCTCTCTCTCTCTCTCTCTCTACATCCCACTCTCTCTCTCTCTCATTAAAAAAAAAAACTCCATCTCCGAGCAACCCAACGTCCAAGCTCCATGAGAGAGCTAGGTGTAGCCCACTCCCTACCTCCCCTCAATCCTCACCATCCAACCCATAGATCATCATCTCCACTATTAAAGGAGCTTCTTAGGAGCCTTGGAGCACTAGGGAGGAAGAAGAAGGAAAGATGGGTGTTTTATTATTTGATTTATGATTTGAAGGCCCACATATGTGGGACCCATCTTGATGTACGTGTGGTATCAAAAAGGGACCCACAGTGGCGGGGTCCCTCCGCTACACCGATCTCCATCACGTTTCTCCCTCTCTTTTGCTCTCTCTTGCTATCATTAATGGTAAGGATGAGGTGTGTGGCCCACACGTGGGACCCACCATGGGAAATCGGATTGGCGGGTGTACCCCCCACACCAGCCACTGCTGACGTCACCAAGATCAGTGGGACCCACCTGAGTGGACCTCACTCACACCGTCCATCTGTTTTCATACAGCCGATCCGTCTGGTGGACGGTGGCCAGCATGCAGCTGGCAGCTGCAGCGTCAGCAGGCCAGGTGGGCCCTGACCATGATGTATGGTGTGTATCCATGCCATTAATATCACGGTGGACCTCACCATGATTGCACGTGTGGATCCCCACCGTCCATTGCTTGGACGGTGGGCCACACCAATGTATATATTGTATCCAGCGGTCCAGCAATCTGGACGTTGGTGGGATTTATTTTAATAATAATAACAATAATAATAATAATAATAATAAAATATATTATACATATATCTATACGTTGAGGAGGTTGCCCATACGCGTGAGCCCCATGTGGACCCACCTTGACGGTAGGGAACTCATCCCAGCCGTTCGTCAGTTTTCTGGACGGCGGACCCACTGCAGAGACGTCAGCAGTCATGTGGGTCCACTCAGATGTATGTGTTAAATTCAAACCGTCCATCTAAACGTCCGACGCTGGACCAGACCTGATATTTTAATAATAAGAAATAGTATTACATTAATATATTTATATTATGCATTTGGTGGGCCCTACGTGCAACCCACCAGTGTGGAAGCTGATTGGTTGATGTGCCTCACATCAGCTATATAGCTGGTGCAATGACGTCACCAAGTTCTGTGGGTCCCATCTGGACCATGGACGCCATCCATGATGTATTTGTTTCATCCACACCGTCCAAACTGTGGTGGACGGTGCTGGACAATGTTTGGGTGGTGCTAGGCCACACGTGTGGTGCATCCACACCAACCAAGATGAGGCAGATTCAAATTTCAGGTGGAGCCTATCGTGCTGTACCCAGCACGTGGAATCCACCATAATGTATTGATTTAATCCACACCATCCGTCCATTTGTATGGGTCCTGTACGTGTGGTGCATCCTCACCGTCCAGATCTTGGACGGTGGGATCCACCCCACACGTGGGGCCTACCTTGATGAGGACAGCGGGTTGGCTGGTATACCTGCATCGTCCAGATGGGCTGGACGGTAGGGTCCACCATGCTACATGTGTTTCATCAATGCCGTCCGTACATGGGGCCCACTTTAAGGCATGTATTGGATACACCGTCCATCCATATGGGGCCAAGCCATGATGTATTTGTTGTTCGCGTGGACGGGTGAGGTCCACCTTGATGTATGTATTCTGTATCGGCACCATCCAATTCTAGACAGGTGTTGTGTGGGGCTGACCTGATGTACGTGTCCCATCCACACTGGCTAGCAGATGGTAGGGCCTGCTATGGTATGTGTGCAGTCTACACCTACGTGGACCCTATCTTGATGTATTTTGGGCCCTTGAATGAGGCCGGATGTGATGTATTTGTGGCCCATTTGTGGGGCCCACCTTGATGTATTTGTGACCATCCATGAGGCTCATCATGATGTATTTGTGACCCAGGTAACGGGGCCCATCTACCTTATATTCGAGGCCCCTGGGACGTGGCCCATTATGATGTATTCGGGGCCCATGGGACGTGGCCCATCCGATGTATATAGGCCCATGTGATGCGGCCCATGTGATGTGTATTAGGCCCATATGACGCGTGACTCATTTGACGTATTCGAGACCCAGATACGTGGCCTATTTGATGCATACGAGACCCACGTGTAGGGCCCACCTATTGCATATTTGAGGCCCATGATTGTGGCCCACTGTGATGTATTCGAGGCCCATGGGCGAGGCCCGATGTGATATATGTGTGGCTGTTACGTTGTGCATGAATCCCTTATGTGGGCCACTCCTTGGGAGCAATGTTGGTTAGATGTCTACATTGATGGGCAATGATGGTTAGATGTCCTCATTATGACCTTCCCTTAGGCCTTGTTCGGCCCATTCTTACTGATTCCGATTGTCATGACCGATTGCCGATTCCGATTGACGTGACCGATTTGCCAATTCTGATTATCGATCGGTTTTGATTGTTATGACCAATTGCCGATTCTGATTGACCTGACCGATTTGTCGATTCTGATTATCGATCGATTCTGATTGTCACGACCGATTGCCGATTCCGATTAACGTGATCGATTTGCCAATTCTGATTATCGATTGATTCCGATTGTCCTGACCGATTGTCGATTCCGATTAACTTGGCTGATTTACCGATTCTGATTATCGATTGATTCTGATTGTCATGACCGATTGCCGATTCCAATTGACGTGACTGATTTGCCGATTCTGATTATCGATTGGTTCCGATTGTCATGACCGATTGCCGATTCCGATTGACGTGACCGATTTGCCGATTCTTATTGTCGATATAGATTTCAATTGTCGAAGCCGAGTGTCGAGGCCGATTCCAATTGTCGAGACCGAGTATTGAGGCCGATTCCGAGTGTTGAGGCCGATTTCGATTGTCGAGACCGATTTCGATTGCCGAGACCGATTATCGAGACCTATGTGATGTATATGCGGCCCGTATTTGAGGCCCATTGTGATGTGTATTAAGCTCGTGTTTAAGGCCCATTGTGATCTACGTTAGCCCGTATGAAAGGCCCATCGTGATGTATATAAAGCTCTTGAGCGAGGCCCATGGTGTTATATAAGAGGCCCTTTGTGAGGCCATGGGTCCTCTATATGTTAAGCTCTATGTGGGCCACCCCTTAGGGGCAATGTTGGTTAAATATCCACATTGTCGAGGCTGGTTGTCGAGGTCGATTGTTGATACCGGTTATTGATACCGATTATGAGTATATGATAGCATAACATCATGATACATGCCCATACGTATCATCTGCATGTTTGATATGAGATATAGTTGACAGTTGCATATGCCATAGGGCAGGTTGTTCATGGGACTCCCCGATAGGCGGGGTTACCCCACATGAGCGCACGGTATGCGCGGGATTGATGCATGATTGGATTGTGTGACTCATGCATCTCGCATTGTGTGATTATGATTACAGTACCCCTAGCGACATCAGGGCTGTAGCCTCCACAGGCATATCGTGGATGGCCAGATGGGACACCGAAAATTTGTTCTACATGGGGTGCTATAGATATCCTTGGGTGAAAGTCCCAAAACCCTCTTGGTTCCAGAGGTTGCTCCAACGTCTAGACCGAGTAGATGCATGAGCGCATGAGGGCCGTATACCATTAGGCCGTGTCTCCCACTGTGTCGTGGTCGGTTGGAAGGGGGTACGGCCTTACCTGCCCGAGAGGAGGGGTCAATGCTAGGTTGAGTCTGACTAGCTCGAGGAATGAGTCCGATATCGACGAGCCGAGCCAGATATTGGCAGGCGGATAGTGAGGTCTCTTCCACTCACCTTATTGCGCGCGATGGGGCGACAATCTGACTTAGAGTGTAATAGACCCCGGTGATTTCCCAGAGAGGAACGTACTGATACGTGGACTTATTGAGTAAGAATTGCATACTCATTCATTCATTTATTCACTATCCACTCGGGCTGGTGGTACGCAACTATTTGTTACGTGTACCTTCGCATGACCAGGATTTCGGTTGGGCGTGCGACCAACCTGAGATTAGGAGTCTACCATATTGGGTCTAACTATCTAAATTTAGGTATGAGACTGGTTTGGATAGAATTCCTTTGTGATAGACCCCGTAGCTTGCGATACTACGTACTATCATCCCGACTTCACACTTCAGCTTAGTCATTTCATTCGCATCGCATATCGCATTGCATCCTCAACACAGTAGTTGGCTTACTGTCTCCGCATTGCATAGCCGATTTACATTGCTTCATCAGTATATGATATTGGTTTATTATATTATTGCATCGCATAGCCTGGATAAGGCTAACGGTATTTATGGGCCTATTAGCATGCTCTGATATTGTATGATTTATGAACTTGCCAGTATTTTTGATATCATATGATTTATGAACTTGCCAGTATTTCTGATATTGTATGATTTATAGGATTGTTAGTATTTCCGCTTACTTTGATTACTCTGATATTGCTTACTTGTACTTACCTTTTGCACACACTTTCACCACCCACTAAGCTTTCTATAAGCTTATGCACGATAGATGCGTGCAGGTGGCGTTAAGTAACAGCAGCGTTGAGTTTGGAGCGTGTAACGGTCTTCTGGAGCTTGATTTTCGATTTATGTATTTCCCTTTCAGCATTGTACTCCAATGATTATATTAGTGGATATGTGATGATAATGTTGTCTTTGTGTTTCGGGTAATCCTGTGGTTATGCTTGTTACGAAATAAATCTACGTTAGAAAATCCTCCTTGTAGGATCCCAAGATAGGAATTTGGCGTATGTACGCTGGGAACCGAGAATGGGGTATTATGGAGGCTGTTAGCACTGGATTCGGCGATCTGAAATTTAGTGAGCTCGGTTTTCGAGTTTGGGGCGTGACAACCTGTACGGTTATATATTTGATGGATAAGTGGCCAACTCAGTGTGAATTCCCATCAAGATTACACACCGCCGCATTAGGCAAGTATAGTTATAAATCAAAGCATACAAAATAATACATGATGCATGTCTTATTAGATGCATGGATGAGTGAAGTATGCAATCATGGCCCGGGGATGCTCATCCGTGCGGACAGTAGGCCTTCACCCATGTAATCATCGAACCTGGGAAACATCATCCAGTCGGGATCATCGAACCTGGAAACATCATCTAGTTGGAACAATACTACATCATGTACGATAACAATAGATGCAGGTCTGTGCCACGTATGCATGATTAGCCAATCCATTATTAATCCAATTACAACCAACTAATTTAAATAAGCTCACGGTCACTACGGGGAACACATGACCCATCGTAGGCCGACAACTCGGGCATAAGTCCCATTACCACCATCCCCGGCTCATGAGACTACCACCTTAGGATACCCGTCGACTAGTGGCCAATTATATTACAGTATAGGGGGTTAACATTGCATGGTTGCACTATATAGAACATCGAACCCACTTAGAGCAAGTACCAAACCAAAACTATGTAGGGCGAGTATCAAAATATGCCACATAGGGCCGATATCAGAACCATACGATAAAGACCATCCTTAAAAACCATTGGGCACAATAACCCTGGATGGTAGGCCCACATCAATGATCCATCTAGACCACCACTCAATAACCACCAAGTCGAAGGTCCATTATGATCACAACTAGTCAAGTTACATCCCAAGTATGGGTGTACATTCATATGTGAGAATTTCCCACTAATGTACTAGTTTAAGTTCCTTAAGCAATTCACAAAAAGAAATCCACAAGCATGAACAATTATACAGAACAATCATAAAGCATGTAATACAGTAATTCAATTTCCATCAGCTAACACATGTGATTATAAAGGGAGATATCAATTATGAATTTAAATAAAAACTATAACTTAAGCTAATAAGAAGATGGAAAGCTTAAGGGGAAGAATCATCACCTTATACGTTGAATCGCCTTCTAATGTCGCTAAGTGCTTGCACCCTTAGAATTGTATCCTACCGCAAATCATGACCTTGCACAATTAGGTCTCAGTTCTAATCATTACCTAAGGTTGAAGATCATAGCCTAGGGTCATCATTTAGGGTTTTAGTGTAGAACTTAGGGTTTTCATCCCAAGGTTTAGATTTAGGCTAGATGTTTAGGGTTTGAACCCTAGTTGGTATGCAAATAAACCTTAATGTTATTTTAGTAATTATAAAACATTTGTTAACGTTAGTGTTAATATTAGCTAATGTGGCAAAATAATTATCGTGATGGTAATGAATAGTGTGATCTATTATTAATGATAATACCTAGGAGTGGTAGATAAATACTAATATCTAACATCTTATGGTTAAAATTCATTTATAATAGCTAACACTAGCATATATAACCCAGTAATAGCTAAACATGATTAATAATTGTAATAACTATAGTAGAACCAATTATAAAAATAAATCAAACGAATCACTATGTGAGTCGATTATCCCTTGTCTTCCCTTCACTATCTAAGAACCATGTAACACTTATTCGCTTGCATTGGCGAGTCGACCCGATGTGACTACGTGCAATGGTCCCATCTTAGTAATTAGTAAAGATAAGTAAACTTTCTTAGCGAATAATCGACACAAGCTGACTCTAGGCAGTACTAAGATATCAGGAAATAGCTAGGAAAAAGGGATCGACTCACCGAGTCTACTCAGTTGGTTCAAACTCGGTTGAGAGAACTACCTGACTAGTGGTGCTTGTATTAGGATTTGGTCTGATAAGTTGATAGTCGGGGAAGATCTGTTAGTTGTAGGCAACCCAGGTCCTCATTGTGATAGCTTGTCGTTGACTTAATGAGTTGACTCACTGAGTCAGCGCATCAACATCCATTCCTCTCCTTCTTCATCTCACTCTCTTCTTTCAGTTTCTCCTCTTTCTCAACCTCCTATCTCCCTTTTTCTTTCTTCTCCTCATACTACTGGGAAAACCCCAGTAGGGACACTGACCAGCCCATAGCTTGAGACCACCTGACTCGGTCCAGCCTCCCTCGGTTCGAGTTGAGCTAGTGCAGCGATGCGCTTTCGTTCCTCTCCTTTCTTCCTCCATTTTCTTCTTCTCTTGTTAGATTCCCAAACCAGCTCTGAGCATGCTGGGTCATGGAACAACGAGTGGATGACTCGGACAGATCCCAACCAATGGGTTTGACTCGTTTTTGACCTGAGTTGCGAGCACGGCTTGGCTCGTTCCGGGCTGTGCGACAGATGGGAGCTTGTCTCTCCCTCTCATATCCTCTCCTTCTCTCTCTCCTTTTTCTTCTCTACATCTGCTTCTCCTCTCTGCGAAAACTCCGTCATGGCATGTATCGGCCCAACCTGAACCGTGACTCGGTGCGGTCCCAAACGAGGAAGTTGACCAGCGGTAATGGTGGCTTTCGAACAATAGCCCTATTCCTCGAAACGAAGCCGCTGGGCTATCTTTGTACTTCCAATAAAGCTTAGGAAATCAACCAATCGAAGCTCTAGAGGCGTTTCACCAGTGGGTTCGAATGAAGAAGGTGGCGGTCGATTTTTGGTTGCAGCTGCAAGAACGGATGAGAAGCCTAATTTTTCTCAATCCTCTCCTCCTTAAAACAAACCCTAGCTCATCCTAGAGCCCTTGGATGAAGAATAGGTGGCTCAGATTGTTCTGGCTTGAAACAACCATCAAGTAAGGTCGGTAGGATGAAATCGGTAGCTGTTTCAGTTGCCAGTTTTCTATGAAAATCGGAATCTGCATGAAGGGTTGAGATTTGCTTCAGACGAGCGGCTAGGATGGGAATTGGAGGGTGCACACGGATAGCCCTGTTGGCAACAATTTCCATTTTTGGAAACAAGTGTGTTTGTAGGGTCGTTTTGCAGCGAGGTTTGTATGTTCATACGTGTCGGGAAACTTTCTATACCAGTCAGGTTATGGTCAGCCCCTCTCCCTGAAGCTGATGGACGGATCGGATCCCCCAGGTGGGTGATCGTGGTGGGCCACGGACAGTCCCAAACTGTCGTGCGACCGTTTGCTATGAAAACTAGAGAGAGAGAAATCTCTCTTTTAAGCAATTGGCGGGTCAACGCTGGATATCCCGTGCACTTTATGCACGGGTGGTTGTGGTGCACTCGCACCGTGTGCAGGATCCACCGTGATGTGTATGACTAATCCACACCGTCCATTCATCTTGGAAGGCCTCATTCATGGGCCTTGACTAGAGATCATGCCAATGGAATGCCTAAGTGGGGCCCACAATGTAATTTGTAGTCGTATGGTGGTTTCCCGTCAATCTAGTGGTCGGATGATTCTGAAGTTGGACGTCAACGGTTAAAAAGTCCTAAAGGGGCCATTTGTAAGGCTTTCAAAATTTTATTATTAACCAAAACTAATTTTAATATAGATTTCGTTACCCTTGCATATTACTTATAATTAAAATAATTAGAATCTCATGTATGTATCTAAATATAATTTTCAATATTAACATACTATTATATACATGCCATTGATTACATATTTATTAATATATAATTCATGATTTACAATATCAAATTATACATATATATGAATTGAAATTTGTACATTGTCATATTTAAAATCACGTTGTTAAACAATATATAACTTTATTAAAACATCTAGAAAGTTTTGTATTCATATTTAAAAAAGATATTTAATACTTCACTAATATTTAAAATTCCATTATATATTGTAAAATTATTACTCATTATAATATTATTTTCATAATATTCTATATACGTTAATTATATACATATCGCTCTATTACAACACATTTTCATACGTTATTTGTATGACAAATAAATGCATCCATAGCAAACTAATCGAATGGACGGCTTGATATACGAAATGTTGCACCAGACGATTGAGATTGATGAACTGGGGATTACAGGATATTGATGTGTAAGGTAAGCTACGTGTGTTTCCACACACGTGTAAACTGGTTTAGTTTCCCATGGTAACACCCGAGTACTGGAAAGTATGGGGTGTTACACACAAGTTGCACATTTCCCCTACAAGTAAGGATTCTTTCCTTGTCTATTTTAATTTATAGTTTATACGAAATTATATTTATTTAATATCATCTTGTCATTTCATTATAACGAGGGTACAACTATTGTAAAAAAGTCAAAACTTCAAATCCTCACCACTAGGTTTGAGGAAATACGTATGGAAGAAAGTGAATCATTCATGGACTTCTTTACTAAACCGAATGACATATTCAACTCAATTTGGGGTCTTGGAGATAGCATCCTTGAAAGTAAAGTTTGTGCAAAGATACTACACTCACTTCCTGAGAGGTTCAATTCATAGGTGACAGCTGTTCAGAAACTTCAAGACACGGAAAATATGAGGGTGGAAGAGCTTGTCAGTTCTCTACAAACCTACGAGTTAAACTTCAAGGCTCTTAAAGGTAAGTCAATATAGCCCTTAAACTCTTCTTGTTGGTTCTCAAGAAGTTTTATAAGATTTTCAAAAGTAAAAAAAGAGAGTTGATTTCCAAAAACCCTCTGAGAAGAAAAAGGGTAGAACTAAAAATTGGAAATCACTAAAAGACAACCAATGCTTCAACTGCCATGAGTACGGGCATTTGGCAAATAAGTGCCCTAAAAGGGACAAGCCAAAGAGAAAAGGCATGTTGGCCACATGGGATGAATCATCCTCCTCTGAAGCTTCTTCTCAGTCGGATAATTCAGAACTCGAATCTATAATTGAAGTCAAGGCTCTAATGACTCTAGCCAGAGTCACTTCCACAGATAGTTGTGATACATTTGAATATGAAAATCTGACGAGCGACCCTGAAAACGAAGATGATCTTTAGGATGCCTACAATGCCCTATACAGGGAGAGTTATAAGATTGTTGTCAAGCTTAAACTTCAAAAAGAAAAGTTTTTTAAATTAAAAGAAGATTTTGAAAACTTAGTTTTAGAAAAATCACATATTTCTGATTGTTTTGAAAAAACTAAATGTGATTTAGATTTTAAAACATCTCAACTTGAAAACCTAAAATCAGAAAATGAAAAATTAAAAATGGAAGTCTCTTCTCTCTTAAGTTCAAAGGATACTTGGAGGTATGCCCAGGGAGACCTTAAACTTGAAAAATTACGAACTGGATCAAGAAAATGTGGAGATAGATTGGGTTTGGGCTATGATAAAAACATGCCTCTAAAAAGTAAGATTACTACTCCTAAGTTTGTTAAAGGAGAGTCCTCCAACTCAAAAGGGAAAAGCTTGAATCAAAATGGTTTTAAAAATCCTAAAACTTTTCAAGCTACCAAACCTAATATCAACCATATCAATCTCAGAAATCAGAATTATAATCCCTTAGCTGAGAAGATTGTTGATTTACTTAAGGAGCTTCTGAAAACTAACTCGAAAGGTAGAATTAATAATAACTACAAGTGTAGAAAAATCAACAATGTTCCAAAACACAAAATGGTGATGAAATGGGTCCCAAAGGTTACTTGTCTGGTTGCCCACACCACTTTTAAGGCTTCGAGTCAATCAAAGTTATACCTAGACAGTGGTTGCTCCAGACACATAATAGGTGACAAAGATTTGTTCACCAACTACAAAGAAATGACTGACGGATCAGTCACATTTGGTGATGGGAGCAACTGCAGAATAATTGGCCAAGGTACGGTTTAACTTTTCAATCTTCCTGTTTCGACAAGAAAACAAATGCGTTTGATTTGGGGAATTATTCAATGATAACAAAGAATTCGATGGGAGAACAATGATCACATTCATTCTGAGTTCATTTACATCCTCGGATTCCCTTGATTCTGAAAATAAAGTACAATCAATCAATATTATGAATGAAAGAAAAGACAGTCCGACGACAATTTCGCCAGCATTTCGATGTTTTTTTATCACAACTCTAGGGGAGATGAGTTGTGCAGGCTTGAAACCCTTGAAATGTGACCATTGAGATCAGTTCTGATCATCCTTCCGTTCATTCTTCCTTGATCTAACCGTTGAGATCAGTTCTAATCATCCTTCTGTTCATTCTTCTTTGATCTGACCGTTAAGATCAGTTCTGATCATCCTTCCATTCATTCTTCCAGTGAAACCCTTGAAATGTGGAGTGAACATCCCTTGAAATGTGGAGCGGCGATCATCCCTTGAAATGTGGAGCGACGATTATCCCTTGAAATGTGGAGCAATGATCCCTTGAAATGTGGAGCGATCATCATCCCTTGAAATGTGGAGCGACGATCATCCCTTGAAATGTGGAGTGATGATCCCTTGAAATGTGAAGCGATCATCATCCCTTGAAATGTGGAGCGATGATCCCTTGAAATGTGGAGCGATCATCATCCCTTGAAATGTGGAGCGATGATCCCTTGAACTGTGGAGCGATGATCCCTTGAAATATGGAGCGATGATCATCCCTTGAAATGTGGAGCGATGATCCCTTGAAATGTGGAGCGATCATCATCCCTTGAAATGTGGAGTGATGATCATCCCTTGAAATGTGGAGCGATCATCATCCCTTGAAATGTGGAGCGATGATCCCTTAAAATGTGGAGCGATGATCCCTTGAAATGTAGAGCGATGATCCCTTGAAGTGTGGAGCGACGATCCCTTGAAATGTGGAACGATGATCATCCCTTGAAATGTGGAGCGACGATCATCCCTTGAAATGTGGAGCGATGATCCCTTGAAATGTGGATCAATGATCCCTTGAAATATGGAGCGATCATCATCCCTTGAAATGTGGAGCGATGATCCCTTGAAATGTAGAGTGATCATCATCCCTTGAAATGTGGAGTGACGATCATTGCTTGAAATGTGGAGTGATCATCATCCCTTGAAATGTGGAGAGACGATGATTGCATTAGGACAAGTTCCCATAGATAATGGTGCAAGAGGCTTTCTTCAAGACATGTTCCCATAGATAGTGGCGTGAAAGTCTGCATTTGGACATGAATCCATAAAAAGTGGTACAAGAGCCATGCTTCAGGACATGTTTCCTTATCAAGTGGCACAAGAGGCTTCCATTGAGACAAGAAAAGCCTGTCTCTAAGACAAGACTTGTAAGACCCGTACCCTAACCCGTACTGTTCCGTAGGCCTCTACGGTCCTCCCGGGCGAATTTCGGTGACCCGCGGTCTGTTATCATCGTTTGCGCTCGATCCTGAGTCATGTTCCATATATTAGAGTCGGCTTGACTTAAGACTTGTACCCTTGCGATCGCGCCGTCGCCGCGGTTCCGATGCCAAGTCTCACGCGTTGAGGCGATACCTGGACCAGGAGATGTGGGCCCGTGTTCAGCTCGAAGAAAATGTCGCGCGTTCGAATTCCGAGAGAATCTCTATGACATGTTTTATCAATCAAGTCAAGTACACCTCCCATCACAACCCATACCCTTCTCTCACCCAAGTCAACACAACCCATACCCCTCTCTCACCCAAGTCAACACAACCCATACCTAGTCAAGTACACACATCACTCTCACCCATCACACCCATCCCTCTCCTTACATCACTCTCCCTCTCTGTCATTCTCTAATCCATTCCCCAAGCACCAAGAGAGGAGCAATCGTCCATGGCCTCCAATGAAATAAAGAATTTATGGTGTGGCCCACTTCCTACCACCCAAAAACCTTCCATCTTCCACCATTAAAGTTGAAGCCAAGAAGACATAGATCCCAAGGAGCCAAGAAGGAGCGCCATCGGTGGGTGATCTACCGTCGATTTCCATTTGGGGCCCACTTGTAAGTGGGTCCCATTTTGATGCATATGTTGTAAGCATGAGGGGCCCATAGTGGCGGGGCCCCTTCACTACCCCATTTCTCTCTCTCTCTCTCTCTCTCTCTCCCCCCTTCTCTTTCCCTTGTGTTGTGGACCCCACCATGGCAGCGTGTGGGGTCCATCTTGTATTGATACATCTCATCCACATCGTCCGATCCATGAACGGTGTGCATGGATTGGCTGGGGTACATCACGCAGCCATGTAGCTGCTGTATTGACGTTCACGTCAGCAAGTGGTGGGGCCTGCCTAGATGGCACGTGTGCGAAGCCACCTTGATGGATGTATTACATCCTTGCCGTCCGGCCATGGGAAGTCCAGCAGCCTCTGCTGCTGGACCGTATAAAGAGAAAGCATAAATATCAGCTTAATCTAAGAGCTGGTGGGTCCCACACGTGTGGACCCACCTTAATGTTTGGTTTCATCCCCACCGTCCAGCTGTTGGACGGTGGAACTCCACCGTGATGTCTATCTTCCTGCCGTACATCTATTTTTTTTATGGTGGGTCCTACTGCAGGTTGACGTCAGCAAATACTGTGGGGCCCTCCATGATGAATGTTGTATCCAGACCGTCCATCTGCGTGGACCCCATCACATGTATGTGTTATACATGCACACCGTTCATCTACTTCATATCCAAGTCATCCGTCTGATGGACGGTGGACCTGCACACCAGTTATACATCGGCTGTATTTACAGCAGTAAGTTCTACGGACCACACTATGATGTATCTGTCCACACCGTCCAACTGTCTAGACAGTGGGGAAATCATAAATATCAGCTTGGTCCAAGCTGTGGGCCACGTGTAGTGGGACCCACCTTTGATATATGTGTTTTATACTCCCAGCCGTCCGTACATTTGAAACAAGGACGATGGGTCCCTGCAGCCTTGCCTCACGTTGACGTCAGCAAAAATACATGGGCCCCACCTTGATTTCGTGTATTTTTTCACCCAGCCATCCGTTTGTGGATGGGCAGCAGAACAGCTACTGTGCCGTGAGTTTTGGATCCAAGCCATTCATCTATTTTGGTAGGAGGGGTCCACCATGATATGTGTTTCATTCACGCCATCCATCATGTTTCATCTCAGCCGTCCACCTATTGTGTGGGCCGACCATGATGTATATGATTTATATCTGCACCGTCCGTCTATGTGGACCCCACATAGATGCATGTATCATACATCCCCATCGTCCAATCTGCTGGACGGTGGGATTCCACCATTGATGTATGTATTATATATATACACTATCCATCTGGACAGTGGGGCCCACGCAGTAGAAATGCTGCTGCTTTGACATCAGAAGCTCTCTGGGCCCACTGATGTATGAATTGTAATCCACACCTTCCATTAGGTGGACTTCACTATGATGTATGGGTCCCATCCATGCCGTCCAGACCTTGGACGATGGGATCCACCATGATGCCTGTCTTGTATCCAAATCGTCCCACCATTTTAAGAGATCATTTTATGGCATGAGAGAAAGAATGAGTCAGATCAATGATTCAAGTAGGCCCACCATTGAAAACAGTAGGGACAGTGATATCCACCGTTCAAAACTTCTAAGGGCCACAGTAGTTTTCGATCAAGTTGATGTTTTTTTTTTTTTTTTTGTTTTCACTTCATCTATCACTATGTTAACTTATGAATAGGTTGGATCTCAAATACATCAAGGCGGGCCACACCATGATGAGTCCAACCATTGATCAGGTGGACCACACCGCAAGGACCAGTGGAGATTGAACGCCCACCATTGAACCCTTTGGGTTACAGAAGTTTTGGACCAACATGATATTTGTTTTCCTCTTCATCTAGGACTTTGTGACCATGTGAATAGATTGGATGGAAAATAAGCATTATGGAGGGGTCCACCTTGATGTATGTGTTATACATCCGTGTTGTTCATCTGATGGGCCCATTTAGGAGGTATAGGCCCACCTGCTATGTGGCTCAGCTTGATGTATGTGAGGCCCAGATAGATATGCCCATTGTGATGTATCTTGGGCCCATGAGTGAGGCCCGATGTGATGTATATAAGGCCTATATGATGGGGCCCACCTGCTTGAATCTAAGCCCCATGGGCAAGGCCCATTATGATGTATTCATGGCCAATGGGCAAGGCCCGTTGTTATATGTATTAAGCCCATTAGTATGACCCATTGATGCAACCCAGTTGATATATATAAGGCCCTTGGTGCGGCCCGTGAATGCGATCCACTTGATGTATATGTAGCCCTTGTAAGAGGCCCATGTGATGTATATTAGGGCCTTGTGTGAAGCTATGGGCCCACTATATGTTTGGCTCTATGTGGGCCACTCCTTGGGAGCAATGTTGGTTAAATGGCCACATTGTTGGGCAATGATGTTTTAATGTCCACATTGCGACCGTCCCTTAAGCCTTGATCGACCGATCATCGAGGCCGAGTCCGATTGACATAACCGATTTGCTGATTTTGATTATCGACCGATCCCGATTATCATGACCAATTGCCGATCCCGATTGACGTGATCGATTTACCGATTCTGATTATTGATAGATCGATTCTGATTGTCGTGACCGATTGTCGATCCCGGTTGACGTGACCGATTTACTGATTTTGATTATCGACCGATCCCAATTATTGTGACCGATTGCCGATCCCGATTGACGTGATCGATTTACCGATTCTGATTATTGATCGATCGATTCTGATTGTAGTGACCGATTGCCGATTCCGCTTGACGTGATCGATTTGCTGATTTTGATTATCGACCGATCCCGATTATCATGACCGATTGTCATCCCGATTGACGTGACCAATTTACTGATTCTGATTATTGATCGATCGATTCTGATTGTCGTGATCGATTGCCGGCTCCATTTGACATGACCGATTTACTGATTTTAATTATCGACCGATCCCGATTATCGTGACTGATTGCCGATCCCGGTTGATGTGACTGATTTACCGATTCTGATTATCGATCGATCCCAATTATCGTGACCGATTGCCGATCCCGGTTGATGTGACTGATTTACCGATTCTGATTATCGACCGATCCCGATTATCGTGACTGATTATCGATCCCGGTTGACGTGACCGATTTGCCGATTCTAAATATCGACCAATATCGATTAGGGCTGTTCACGAGTCAAGCTAGCTCGAAAAGCTCGCTCGACTCGGCTCAAGTCAGCTCGCATTGACTCGGCTTGAATGGCCAATTCAAGCCAAGCCAAACTAATTACTTGAAGCTCGAGTTGAGTTCAAGCCAAGTTTGACCAGGGGGCATTTCAACTCGACTCGAAGCTCGAACTCGAGCTCGACTCGGCTCGATCAATAAATATATTAAGTTTTAAGTTTAAACTTTAAAAAAAAAAAAAAAAAAAAAAAAAAAAACCCTAAAGTCTCTACCCGACTGCACGCACCCCCTACCCTTTTCCTTTCTTCTCTTTCTCTGCCCACTGCCAGCCGCACGCCCGCCCCGACCACCACCACCAGTTTTCATTTTAGCTCCACAATAGTATGATTTCAATCTCTTGAAATCTACTTCTTAGGCGAGAAAGAAGATCAAGAATAGATCGGTTCTTACAGGTTTCCTCATCCGGTTCGAAGCTTTGTTTGGTCTTTTCATCGGGTTTTGCTTTAATTCTCTTAAAATTTTTGAATTTTTCATCAATGGAGGAGGATCAAGAACAAAATCCATTACTCTCTCGCCCAACAAGCTCGAGCTCGACTCGAGGTAAACTCGACTCGACTCGAACCACTAGCTCGACTCGAACTCGACTCGACAGCTTTGGCAAACAAGCCAAGCTTCATTGTTGAGCTCGAGGCCAAGCTCGAGCTTGAGCTCGAACTCGAGTACATCATGGACAAGCCAAGCCAAGCTTGGCCTACCTCGACTTGACTCGGCTCGATGCCACCTCTAATCTCGATTGTCGTGACTGATGCCGATCCCGATTGACGTGACCGACTTACCGATTCTGATTATTGATCGATCGATTCTGATTGTCGTGACCGATTTGCTGATTCTGATTATCGACCGATCCCGATTATCATGACCGATTGTCGATCCCAATTGACGTGACCAATTTATCGATTCTGATTATTAATCGATTGATTCTGATTATCGTGATTGATTGCCGATTCCACTTGACGTGACCGATTTGCTGATTCTGATTATCGACCGATCCCGATTATCGTGACCGATTGCTGATCCCGGTTGACGTGACCGATTTGCTGATTCTGATTATCGACCGATCCCGATTATCGTGAACGATTGCCGATCCCGATTGACGTGACCGATTTGCTGATTCTGATTATAGGCCAATTCCGATTGTCGAAGCCGAGTAGCGAGGCCGGTTCCGATTGTCGAGGCCGAGTATCGAGGCCGATTCCAAGTGTCAATTTCGATTGTTGAGGCCGAGGCCGATTGTCGAGACCTATATGACGTATATGTGACCCGTAGTTGGGGGCCCATTGTGATGAATTTCTGGCCTATGGGCAAGGCCCATTGTGATATGTATTAGGCCCAAAATGCATGGCCCATTTGATGTATTTGAGACCCATGTGTAGGGCCTACATCTCATGTATTTAAGGCCCATGAGCAAGGCCCACCTGTTGGGTATATGTGGCCCTCAGGTAAGGCCCACTGTGCAGTATATTAGGCCTTTGTGTGAGGTCATGGGCTCATTATATGTTTGGCTCTATGTGGGCCATTCCTTGGAGCAATGTTGGTTAGATGTCCACATTATCGAGGCCGATTGTTGAAGCCGGTTATGAATATCGATTATGAGTATGTGACAACATAACATCATGATACATGCCCATACGCATCATCTGCATGTTTGTTATAAGATGTGATTGACTATTGCATATGTCATTGGGCAGGTGGATATGAGACTCCCTAATAGGAGGAGGTTATCTCATATGAGCGCACGGCATGTGCAAGATTGATGTATGACTGGATTGTATGACTCATGCATCACGCATTTTATGATATGACTATTGTACGCCCTATCAGGGCCGTAGCCTCTACAGGCATATCGTGGATGGGCAGATGGGACATCGAAAATGTTTGGTTCTAGCATACAGGCGCCATAGATGTCCCTGGGTAAAAATCCCAAAACCTCCGTGGCCAGGAGACGCCCCAACGTATAGACTGAGTGGATGTATATGAGCATATGAGGGTTGTATACCAGTAGGCCTCGTCTCCCATTGTGTCGTGGTCGGTTGGGAGGGGGTGTGACCTTACCCGCCTGAGTGAGGGGCAATATCTAGGTTGAGTCTAACCAGCTTGAGGAATGGGTTCGCTATCGACGAGTCAGGCCCGATATTGGCATGCGGATAGTGAGGTCTCTTCCACTTACCCAGTTGTGCGCTCAGATAGGGGCAGCAAGCTGGAGTAGAGTGTAATAGACCCTGGTGATGATCCCAGAGATGAACCATACTGATATGTGGACTTATTGGGCAGGAGTTGCATACTCATTCATTTATTCATTCACTATCCACTCGGGCTGGTGGTGCGCAACTATTTGTTACGTGTGCCTTTGCAATGGCTAGGATTTCGGTTGGGCGCGACTAACCTGAGATTAGGAGTTTACCACATTGAGTTTGACTATCCAAATTTAGATATGGGATTGGTTTAGATAGAAGTCCATTGTGGTGGACCCTGTAGCCTGCGATACTATGTACTATCATCCCGACTTCACACTCCAGCTTGGTCATTTCATTCGCATCGCATATTGTATTACATTTACGGCATATGGCATTTTGGGTTACCTGTGTTTCTGCATTTATATGGTTTAGATACGGCATCTGATATTTGACTCTTTATGACTCATCATTTGTATAATTGATCTTATTGCATATTCTGATATTGCTTGACTCATGGACTTGTCAGTACTTTTGCTTACTCTAATAACATATGATTCATGACCTTGCACCTATTTCAACATTGTATGATTATGACATTGCGTTGAATACTTGGCACTTACTTTGTGCACACACTTACACCACCCTCTAAGCTTTCTATACGCTTATGAACGATGGATACGTGCAGGTGATGTTGGTTGCAATAGTGTTGAGCTTGGAGCATGCAGCAGTCTTCTAGAGCTTGATCTTCAATTTATGTATTTCCCTTTCAGCATTGTACTCAAATGATTATATTAGTGGATAAATGATGATGATGTTACCTTTATGATTTGGGTATACTTGTGGTTATGCTTATTACGAGATAAATGTAAAAAAAAAAAATTCCCCTTGTAGGATCCCAGGATCGGAATCTGGTGTATGGATGCTAGGAGCCGAGAATGGGTTACTACGGAGGCTGTGCGCAAACCCTCTCTTTCCTCTCTCTCTTGTCTTCCTTCCTTCTTGTCCCCCTTCCTTCTCGTCTTCCAACCAACAACCCCTCAAATGTGGCAAGGGGAGGGGTATTTATAGGCATCTCTCTCTTACATAGTGGTGATCACCACCACTTCCTCCTTCACACAATATCCAACCTCCTCTCTTAAACAATGGCGCCCGCCAAGCTCTCCCTTAAATGGTGGTATACAACCAATTCTTCCTCAATACAAGGCAATACCCATCCACTCTTTTTTTTTACCAAAATACCCCAACTTACTCATTTTTACTAAAATACCCCAACTTACTCATTTTTACCAAAATACTCCAGCTTACTTATTTTTACCAAAATACCCCAGCTTACTTATTTTTACCAAAATACCCCAACTTAATCATTTTTACCAAAATACCCCAACTTTCTTATTTTTACCAAAATACCCCAACTTACTCATTTTTACCAAAATACCCTTCTTCACTCATTTTACCAAAATACCCTAACTCACTAATTTTTACCAAGATATGGAGTGAGTGACCCTGGGAAAGATCTACACCTGGAATTCTCAGACCAATGCAATGGAATATTTTTTTTGGTGCCTCAACACTTCCTCCTTTTAAAAATGTTTTATTCATAGAAGGTCTTAAGCATAATCTTTTAAGTGTTTCACAAATCTGCGATAATAAACATAGTGTCAAATTCACTAATCAAGGTTGTGAGATTTCCAATGAGAAAGGTTGTGTGATATTGAATGGTTGAAGAACATCTAAAAGTTGTTATATTGTAAGTAATACTAGCTCGTTTAAATTATCGTGTTACATGATCCAAATCATTGAGACCGAGTTATGGCACAAATGCCTTGGACATGTAAACTACCGAAATCTATATAGACGGAGCAAGGCCGATCTAATAAGAGGTCTACCCAAATTGAAGAAAATGGATAATATTTGTGGCGAATGTCAAATCGGGAAACAAACAAGGAGTAGTCACAAGAAAGTGAACTCCTTTGCCACATCTAAACCCCTTGAACTCCTCCACATGGATCTCGTTGGACCTACTAGAACGGAGAGTCGAGGTGGAAAGAAATATTTTCTAATAATTGTGGATGATTTTACCAGATATACATGGATAGCTTTCATGAGAGAGAAGTCTGAAACTCTCGATGAAGTGAAAAGGATACTTAAGCGTATCCAAACTGAAAAGGAAACAAATATTTCTAAAATTCGAAGTGACCATGGATCAGAATTAGAGAATAGCAATTTTGAGAAGTTCTGTAGCGATCACGGAATATCGCATGAATTTTCTGCACCTAAGACACCTCAACAACATGGGGTTGTTTAAAAGAAAATTCGTGTGCTTCAAGAAATGGCCAATGTTATGTTAAATAGCATGAAGTTACCTAAAAATCTTTGGGTTGAAGCTGTGAACACTGCATGTTATATAATTAATCGTGTTTACATTAGAAAATCAAAAAATAAAACAACATATGAACTGTAGTTTAGTAAAAAGCCCACAGTTAAATACTTTCGAGTTTTTGGCAGTAAGTGATATATTTTGTGTGACCGCGAAAATTTAGGGAAGTTCGACACTAAAAGTGACGAAGGGATCTTCCTAGGGTATGTTCTAAACAGTCGAGCGTATCGTGTTCTCAACAAGAGGACCGGTGTCATTCAAGAATCCATAAATGTTGTTATTGATGATCACCTAAATACGCCACCTACAAGTTCAGAAGATGATGAAGTCAATCTTATAGATAAACCTGACTCTTCATCTAGTCAAGTCAACGCTAAACTTCGATCAGTTAAAGACCATTCTACTGATCAAATACTAGGTAACCTCTCACTGGTGTACGTACACGAAAACAATTAGAAAACATATGCGATTATGTGTGTTTTACTTCCCAAATTGAGCCGGCTAATGTGAAAGAGGCTCTTGCTGATGAAAACTGGATTGTAGCCATGCAAGATGAACTGAATCAATTCATTTGAAATGATGTGTGGCATTTAATTCCTAGACCAGCTGATAAACATATCATTGAAATGAAGTGGATTTTTAAAAATAAGTCTGATGAGTTAGGAAATATTATAAGAAGCAAGGCTAGATTGGTTGTACAAGGGTACACACAGATAGAAGGGATCGATTATGATAAAACATTTACCTCAGTAGCTTCTCTTGAATCCATCAGATTACTCATATCCATTGCTTGTTTCAAAAAATTTAAAATTTATCAAATGGATGTCAAGAGTGCTTTCTTGAACAGTGATATACATGAGGAAGTCTATGTAGAACAACCAAAAGATTTTGAAGACCCTAAACATATTGATCATTTTTATCGCCTAAAAAAGGCACTCTATGGTTTAAAACAAGCTCCCAGGGCATGGTACGATAAACTGAGTAAGTTTTTACTAAGTCATAACTTCATTATGAGGAGTGTTGATAAAACCTTATTTGTTAAGAAAATTAATAAATACATACTTATAGTACAGATATATGTTGATGACATTATCTATGGCTCTACATGTTCTAATGTAACACCCCGGATTTTTTCCAACTTGGAGTTAGACGTCCTTAGGCGATGGGTCGATCCTAACACCTGATTAACTTCTCAAATACTCAATTCAAAAGTCTCAAATCCCTTTTCAAACCATTTTCTTCAAAATCTCACCTTTCCTTCAAAAATCTCACCTTTCACTACCTTATCCTTCAAAATTTTCTAAGTGCTTTTATATTAGACACAAATCTTAAAGTTTAGGTGATGTTGATCAATACTTAAACTAAAAATTACTATGAATAGTAAATAAATAAATAAAATGGGTTTCTAACCATTAACCTTTTGGAATCTCATGAAATAAGTAGGCAATTTGGATAGATCAGCTTCTCCTACCCCAAAAACATGTATTGCACGTCAAATAACTCATCATGGGTTGTAAAATACACCTATTTCGAATATCGGGTGGTAAAACCACTCCAGATATGACAGCGAGCGGCGAGGGGCTCACCGGTTTAGCGAGGCCTCGTCCGTACAGCGGGCCCGGGTGGGCCGCAGTTCATCGACTGGCCCGTTTTCGGCCACATTTTTTACGATTTTGGTCCGACTTTAAAAAGTCATATATCCCTCGTTATAACTCCGATTTAGGTGATTCAAAAGCCAGATTTAATCTCGATGAGTCTAGTTTCATATAAAAATAAGTAAAAAATAAAATAAAATTTTTAATATAGTTAAATATAGGTCATTGTGACAACTATCTGAAAATCATTAGTTTGGACAACTGCTGCTTCGAGAATTTTTAGAATTTTTATACAACACGAAATCTAATGAAATTTGATGGAGATGAAGTAGACTTGATGATGAACTACTAAAAAAATAATAAAAATAATATACTAATTAAAAGTGCCAGAAACAAGCGTAGAACTTCCCTAGGACCTTATTCTGTTGTAATTAGGGCACGCTTTAGTTAAGTACTAAACTGAACAATCAATAGAATTAGCTTGAACTACTTTAAATATAATCTGCAAGACCCAAAACTTGTAGAATCACTGATGCTACGTGACCCTAAAATTTAAGATCAACCTCATTACCCAGTTACTCTCGGGAGCACATTGAAACTCCGTATCGGATCTGGACCGCACGTCGAAAGTCTGAATAATACGAAGTTATATAATTAGGACCGCCTTGCTAGGCTTGAAAATCATCTCAGAAATCAAATCCAAATCGTGTCCCGGGACTATTCACTTGAGCCCGGAGTGAAGTGTGTAAGAAAATGTGATTTTCTTTAGAAATTAAATCTAATTTAAGTAATCTGAGACTTATCGCTTGCGGGCCTGATATAAGCAATCAGACCGTCAGAATCTGACCCAAATATACCCTCAGATCAGGAAAAATTTCATACACATGGCAGTGTACTTGTAATCCTGATCGATTTTCGATGACCGTTGAATTAAAACTAGTCCGCCATGTGTGATCTGGGAACCCGACTGGAATGAAAACTTAACTCGACCTAGATCCATAGTCAGGGAGCTTAAGAAACAAAGTTCTGTATCCCAATCCACAGCTGAGGCTGAATATATCGTAGCTGCAAATGCCTGCACTCAGCTTGTGTGGATGAAAAGAATGCTGAACGATTACGGGATTGTGCAAGACACTATGATTCTATATTGCGATAACTCTAGCGCAATCAATATCTCTAAGAATCCCATCTAGCACTCCGTACCAAACATATTGACATTAGGTATCACTATATTCAGGAATTAGTAGAAGAGAAAATTATTTCTTTAGATTATGTGCAGACTGAAAACCAACTTGTTAACATATTCACTAAACCACTTGACAGAAACAGGTTTTCCAAATTAAAATTGGAAATTGGTATATGTAATTCTTCTTGAAATGTTCATGATTACATGCTTATATTATTGTGTATTTTTATGTAATTTTATTTTATTTTAAAATTTAAAAAAATAAATAATATATGCATTTTTGTGCTCTCACGACCGGTCTAGTACATACTGAAATAGCGGTGAAGACCGCTTAAGTTGAAGTAGGAATATCCCAATATGTCCTGGAGGGGGGTGAATAGGACTTTTTAAAATTTTATGCTTATTAAAATCCTATTAGTCCGATCCTGAGTAAATAGACATGAGAAACATCAGGATATTATCAGAGTAACTAAAATGGCTTCCAAGCTAAATTGAGGATCCAATCACAAAACTATTTAAATGATAAACATGGAATGATTTATAGTTAATGATGGATGTGACTATGTTTGAAGTGTGAACAGTTATGAAGACAGTTAATGAAATCACACAAGTAATCAAAGATAATGAATAATCATAAGCACAGTCATTTTTATAGTGGTTTGACTACTTGTCTACTCCACTCCTGGCAGACGCACTCAACCCTTGAGTGTGCCGGATTTCACTGAGGAGGTTTCAACGGTTCACCTCAAACCTAAGGTTTTAAATTAGGTTCACCTTCAACCTTTACAACCTACACCTAGGCTGACTGTTTATGCTCCCTGAGCAAGGGCCAACACATAGCACCCAGTTTTAGGCACACTGGCCAAGGATCCACACAAGGAACCTCACTGTTTATGCTCTCACGAGTAAGGGTCAATACAACGCACCCACTTTTAGGTACATTGACCAAGGATCTTCCACAAGACCCTAACTATTTATGCTCTCCACAAAGCAAGGGTCAACATAACGCACCCACCACGTACACTCCCGCCGGAGGCCTCCTACGAGGGCTTGCAAGGGTGAGAAACACGTTAGACCCTATCCTAAAAAGGAATGATCACAAGTGTCCTCTGGACTCTAATAACTTACAAATAAGTAGATGAGTCTCATTCAGCACGTTGACAAAGATCTCCTCCTTTGTTGATGAAGAATCTTCTACTTCCTTGATCCGCAACACAGATGATGTACCAATACAAGGCTTCGGGTTGGGTCAAGGTTAAGACGGAATCCTACTCTATAAAATGATTTCCTATAAGGAAGATAGAGTGATTCTGATCATCTATGCATTTAAGGCATCCCAGCTTAATGATTTGCCATTAAGGTAGTAGCTGGAGGATCCTTGAATGCGGAAGTTCATTCCCCAATTCACTCTATTGAATATCAATGATGAGAGTGGATTAGAGGATGAACTTCCCTGAGAGAAAGGGCTTTGGGTATAAGATCTAAGGTTAAACACTCAAAAGCAGTCTCTTCTTTCTCTACCAGCAACAATAGACAAGTCCACTTTATATAGGCAAAAGGTTCCAACGGATATAAAATAGTCACATTTATGACAGAGTTCGATATCATCGAGCGGGTTTGATATCATCGAACATATACTCTCTATTATATCGACGGGCCGCTCGATGACACAAACTCAAATGTCATACGTTATTGAAACCTTTTGTCAGTTGGTCGATGGAATCGAAACAAGTATCGATGTCATCGGATTTCGATCTCCGATTTTATTGATACGAGGTTCGATTCCTCGGCATTTGAAAATGAGAGAGACTTGTCTTGAAATATTTCAGGTTTACAATAATGATCGAGGGACCTTCGAGATCATCGGAATTTGAATGTCGATGATATCGATACCCGTGTCGATGTATTGATAAATCCAACAGATTTCTCATTAAGCTTGTTGGACAGTTTATGTCCTTGTTTGATGCAATCGATGCTGTATCGATATCATCGATATTTGAATATCGATTCTATCGAGTGACCCTCGATCATAGATAAACACTCCTGAAATATTTTGTTGGATATATGCGAGTCCAAGATCGATATCATCGAAGGCCTTCCAATATCATCGAAATTTGAATTGCGATGATATCGAGGAGGACCTCGATATATCGATGATCTTATGATTTTTCTTAGTAAAAACAGGGACTCGTTTTCTTTGTTGTCGATTTTATCGACTTAATGTTGATAGACTCAAGTTTCAAATATCGATGTGATCGATAGGGGTATCGATACATCGATAATTCAGTCCAGAAGAATATGTAGTTGTTGGACATCTTTGGTCCTCATTTTGATGGTATCGATTGATCCTTGAGGACATCGACAGCGCATGTTGATAATATCGAACAGTATATCGATAAAATCGACAGAGCTAGAAAACTTAGAGATTTTCTAAAATTTAAAAAAGTTTTCTAACTCAAAAACCCAATGATATTTTAATTGGTTTTAAGGTTTTTAAATACCTAGTGTTTTGGGACATGGGATGTGAGGCTTAGATTTACCTGTGGCAAGCTTGCTCACATCTGATTGTGGCAGACGCTTTGAATTGATCTTCCTATGAGACTCTGCGGTCTAGCTGACTCAACACTCACGTTAATTGACAAACCAGGGCACTTTCAATCTCCCCCTTTCTCAATTACGTGACAAAATACCAAAACACCCTAGAACAACTTCTATACTGACATACTAAATTGTGTGTACATGTTCTTTACACAATTATACAATGCTAACAATGTCATATACACAACACATTCAGAAGTTGCTCCCCCTAACAGTGTTCTCCCCCTATCTTGGTGCAGCTGCTCCCCCTTACACCTGCATCACCATTCAAGTAGATATACAGCATTCCTTTCGGGGTGTTTGGATTGTTCTCTCCCTTTTTGTCAGTCATTGACAAAGATAACTATTGCAGTTGATATTGACTGAAGTTTGAAGTATTTGAGAGAACCAACATCTAGAGAACATACGTATATAAAGGAAAGATGCATAATGATCAAACAGTTGAATCAGACATCATTTTCAGAAACTATATATGCATAGCAGACCAAATAGAGCAGTGATATAAGTAGATAAAATAATCATCAAAAACTTCGCCTGCATCATATATATCATAAACTAGATAAAATCGGGGGATCTTAAGACATAATCATGGCAGTAAATATGTGAGTTATGATCAGCCATATAAGTATCCAAAATGATATACTGCCCTGGTTTGGCAGTATTATAACATCCAAACAAGATAACCTATCCAAATATCAACCCCAACCATGGGCATATCAAAATAAATATTCTCCTCATCCAGAGGACTATCATTCCAAAACAAATCCTAGTTTGGTAAACCATTGTGGTTCTTCCAAGGACCGACAAGCACAAAAACAGACAGACCATACACGTCAGTAGATCATCACATACACTCTTAAGAACTTAAGATAATTAAAAAGATATTCATATCCTCAGGTGTATGTGATGAGTAAAATTAAAGTCACGGGGCCGAGCTGGATGGTGTTGTGTCCTCTCTTCGACAGGTCAGTAGGTTGACAAGTTGTTGTGTCGTATGTTGTTGTCTAGCAACCATCCTTTCCAAGGTTGAAAGTCGCTCACCGTACTTATCAAATTTATCTTCAATTCGTGTCATTCCTTGCATCGTTGTCCCAACCCGATCCTGATGTAATTTATGACGATGAGTCGATGCTGATTCAGGTATAGTCGGAACGGGTCTTGGCTCATGTGGTTCTCCTTCAGTAGGTGCTGCTCTTTCTCCTGTCTCTGCGTCTTCATGTATCTCTTCCTCGGGCTATCCTTCTGTATACGGATGAAACTTAAGATCCATCTTCCGTATATTGACCTTGTTGAAATGTTACATTGGACGCTCAGGATCATTTGTCATAGGTAGTTCAATATGATCACATAGCACATGGATGATATGAGGAAAAGGTAGTTGAGTTGTTCTGGAGGTGAAAATGACACGTGCTAATTGGTGGAGAATTAATAGTGGGCAAACATAGCTTAATACCAGACGCGATGCTGTATAGAACTAAGATTATGAAGGAGGTAAGATCAGCTCGATTTATCCCTCTGGGGTATACATTTGTGGAGAAAATCCCAAGCAAAATTTTGTATTTATGAGACCTTTAAGAACGTTCCCTTGATACCATGAGATATCTCTACCTTGACATAGGAATTTGGTGACCTTAGATCGATTTGTTGGGTCCTTGAGGTCAAGACTGGATAGACCGATAGAAGACAAGATAGGACCAAATATGTTGGCAATGAATTCGGTTGTGATTTCAACACTTTCTTCCCCGACAAAGATAGCTATCGATGGAGGATCAAGGACCGGAGAATGGCAGTACGCAAGAAAGCGATAAGTCCTTTCATCATGACATATACCACCAAAGTCCAAAATGGGCAACTAATCGACTACATCCAAAAGAGATTCTAGATTGTATGTTTGTATGCACTCCCTATCAATCCGTCGTTCATGTACCAGACTCCTCCCAGTATATTTTTCTAATACATTTGCATTTGGAGGAGGAATTGATGTAGCCAGTGGAGGAGCAGGTACTGCTACCAGAGTCTCACCGGGTGACATTTGTCTTGTGGTGGTTCCACGGTGGTGAACATGTGATGAGGATGCTTTGGCCCTTTTCTCGGAGCCAGAGATTTCTGCCGTGTAGGACGGGATGATTCTCCTTCAATCGGGGCTTTTCCCTTATTTTTGGACATGATTAATCGACAGGAGAAGGAAGATAGAGAATTAACTAGGAAGTGAACGATTGAATGGTTATCTCAACAGAAATCCTATCAAACTACGTTACTCCAAATTGAAGAAATGATACCTTTGAATGGAGGAAGTAGACGTTGGGTATCCTTGGATTTCAGGGGCAGACGACTGGCCAGGATGAAATGTTTTAGAAGATGAACCGCCTAAATGGAAATGGTAAAGAGTGACAAGTAAAAACTTTTCCCGCTCGCCCGACTTTTATTGGGCAGAATTGTTCGATGACATCGAACATACTTCGTTCTCATCGATAGGCTTATCAAAGACAGAATATGACAATGATTTGATTACTTCGATGATATGCATATCATAGAATATTTTCATAGTAGCATGTATACACATCAAAATTTGTATAAAAGTTGTACCATCCAAAATTATAAACATCAATAAAAAACGAGTGGAGACCTCAGATATATCATGAAAACCATCAAAATTACATCATTTCAACATTCATCCAGATCTAGATGTCATGACCTAGACATGTTTTCCTTGCTCAATTGTTGGGTAGTTGAACCATGTTTCCATGTTTCACAAATTCATTTCTTTTCTGATTTAGTTCAGCCAATTGATTCAATAGCTCCTTCATTCTCTCGGTCATTCTGGGTGGTGATGGATGTGTATTACCTCTAGCCATATTCCTAGGTGGACTCTTGACATTTTGTATTGTTCTTCTAGTTGGTCTAAATTTATCAGTATGATTTAGACCAGAAATGAGTTGAGTCCTCCTAGGTGACAAGTATTCAAATTTATAATGACCAGATTCTCCACATGAATCACAAATAAAAGTAGCTCTTATTTTACTTCCTGATGCAGCTGATTTCTCGAACATTTGTGCTGCATTTTTTATTTTATTTTTTTGTATTTGAATTTGTCATATCCTAATCCACTCTTATCTTTCCCAGGTCATCCCAGCCCTAAGAGTTTTTCTAATTTTTCACTACTCTGGGAAAATTTATAATTTACTTCAGCAGATTTTCTGTATTTCTCTATATCAAACATGAGTGTGTGATTTTCATTCTTTAGAGGCTCATTTTTATCTTTCAATAATTCAATCTATTTAGTAAGTTTCAAAGATTCAGATTTAAGGAACAGATTGATTCTTTCCAGCTTATCATTTTCAGAGTGGTATTGCTGTAGATCATTAATCAACTGTGTATTGATTTCCAATGTTTTGCCTAGATCTAATTGCAGCAATTTATTTTTGTTTTCATTTATTCCAAGTCTTTTAAGGATATTGATGCTATGGATATAGAGTTGATTATAGGCATCCTGCAGTTTATCCTTTTCTTCTTCTTGTTTCTCTGTTTCCTCATTATTAGATGGAAATGATTCAGTGGCTTGAGGATCTTTGGTTTTCTTAGTTTCTATGGGAATGATGGAGGTTGTGGAGACCATAAGAATTTTTAAGGATTTTCGGTCTCCATCACTCTCTGAGTCACTACATTCAGAATTTGACACTTCAGTATCATCCCATGTGGCTGCCATTGCCTTTCCCTTGGTTTTTCTATTTGGGCATTTAGTGGACAGATGTCCAAACTATCGACAGGTATAACATTGTGATTCATTGGTCTTTTTACTAGATTACCTGTAGAATGTTGTTGTCCAGTTATCTTCCTTTAAATGGTCGGCCATGATTTCTATGAAAGAACTTTCTGAACCATTGAGTCAATAAAGTCACTTCCTCATCTTCATTTTCCCTTTCATTTTCATCTTCCTCATTTAAAGTATTCATTGAAGTTTTGAGGACAGTATTTTTGGATTTAGGAGTTTGTTTGAAGTGTAGTTCAAAAGCTTGTAGGGAACCTACTAGTTCTTATATTTTCATTTCATCCATATTCCTACACTCTACAATGGTTGAAACTTTTGAGTTGAAACGTTCTGGTAGGGATCTTAGTATTTTCCTACAAATTTTTAGACCAAAACTTTCTTCCCTAATCCACCCATGGAATTACAAATGATATTCAGCTTTGTAAAAAAAAAAATCCATGAAGGTCGCATCATCCTCCATTCTGATGTGTTGAAATTGAGATGTTAAGAGTTGTACCTAGGACCTTTTTACTGTGCTTGCTCCCTCATGGGTTGTTTCCAATAGACCCCATGCCTCTTTAGATGTGTCGCACGAATACTTCTTCGGACACAACACAGTAGATAGCATTCAATGCTTTTGCTTCAAACGTTTGTTTTTCTTTCTCGAATGCAATCCACATTTCGTTGGATTTAGGTTCGAGGATAGTTGTGCCATTTTCGAGAACAATTTGATCGGCCAGTGGCACATATCCGGTTTCAACTATGTCCAAACATCATGATCCAACTAGTGCATCCTAGACTTCTAATAACCATTATAAAAAACTGGAGGTCTAGTTACTGATGAGCCCTCTCCTTTGGCCATATTACTAACTTCAGTCAAGATCACTCTCCAGGCGGTGAAGCCCTTAAGAGAGACCCGCTCTGATACCAATTGAAATAGCGGTGAAGACCGCTTAAGTTGAAGTAGGAATATGCCAATATGTAACACCCTGAAAATCGGGGGTCGAGCATAAACTCAACTCCCGAGTTCCAGAACATCACTTATGCAACAAAATGAATTATGATTGAATGTTGACTGTATTCGTGCATTGAACATGAGTGAGATTAAGCCAAAACAGCATATCATACTTCAGAGACAGTTAAATTTGCAAGCGGAAGACTGTGATAGATAGATAAAATATATAACTTATGATGAGTCTCCAGAGTGTGATAACATTACCAGGTTAAATAAATACAAGTGCAGTTCTAGAATATACCAAATGTGAGGAAGTGTAATGCCTCCTATCCCATGTACCATAGCCCCGTCAATACATTATCAGGTCTTCATTGACCTGCCAGAGAGATACAGATAGGAGAACTCCTCCTATCATCACAGAAGTAGTCCGGCTCTGCTTCCCAAGCATCGCCATCACCTGAAACTCAACAAATCTGGTGGGTGTTCGGAACACCGTCCCGTAACGTGGGAGTGAGTGATCAACTCAGTGGAACAATAAGGCATAGGTTAACATGTTATCAATTCAATCAAGCAGTAATGATAAAGCAGTACAAATCAAACAATTCTAACTACTCTTATTAAATGCAAGAATGAAATGACATGATGCTGTATGCCCTTGCCAAACCACCCTCAAGCGACATCATCTTACGTTCGCGAATGCTTACTCCCTCAGTGCGCCACATCTACAAAGCACATGCGGTGCGATGATGCTCATGATTACCAAGTTTTTATTAGTCCATTTCAAACAGCAGTATTGGGAAACTAAGGTACCTCCCTTGTATCATTCCCAAACATGATCCATTCTAGGGTCGTCAATCCTAGTGATTCTCATACGATATTATGGTTTGAGAGGCGTAGTGAAGGCATCGCAAAGGGCTCGTCACCCGTCAGCGCGGATACAGATCTCACCGTATGCGGCTCAATTACTGGCCGTCAGCTCGAGTACAGGTCTCACCGTACTCGGCTCAATCACTAGCCGTCAGCTCAAGTACAGGTCTCACCGTACTCGGCTCAACTCACACTCTAGTTGCTGTGAAAGACTCGTGGCCAATCACAGACCCTTGGAGTGTACTCGATGATACCACGGAGGACTCGTCGCCCGTCAGCACGAGCACAGATCTCACCGTACTCGACTCTCGCCGAAGTATCGACAGCTCGAATACAGTGTCCCATACCACCATATTCGGCTCACGAGTTGATTGCGCAATGGTCACTACGGGGAGGCACATGGCCCCAGCGTAGGCCGACAGCTCAACCACGGTGTCCCATACCACCATGCCCGGCTCATGCGACTTAGCGGATCTAGGTACCATGGTTAAACGGGGATCGCCACTGGTAAGTTTGGTACCCTAGGTTCAAGCAGTAGCGACCAAACAGGGTGAACATGCATAAGGCAGATCGGGTTACTTGATGAGCTCGACTAGCACGATCGCCCGTTGAGCTGCACGACATGAAGTGCATAAACAACTTCGTGTGGCCTAGCCACTGCCGACAGGCAACGCACGACTCGAGTTCGTCGAACACATCCCACGTGGCAAATGAATCTCAGCCACGAGTTCAATCTCGTTACCGATTGCCTGGACTATAATCATAGCCCCAAACACAATCAATTACAGAGATATAAAGCAGTAATAGATCAGGATTCAAATCATACAATCAGTCGGGTATTATCCGTTTAGGGCTGCCAGGGCTGTTGCACGCACTCGTTGCTCCGCTCCCCCATCACCCATGACGGATCATACAACATAAATATAAATTAAACATATGCATCACATAGTTAAAATCATAAAGCAGTTGAGCATGTTATGAATCACAACACAAGCATGAGTTTGTACATGTTCAATTCCTAATCACACAACTATCAAAGGAGATCATACACATAGTTTATAGAGGTTGAGAATCATGTCTCAACACCCTTATATATTACAATTTGCTAACTACTACACATTCAGACATTTCAAGAAACACTTAAACAACCATACATCAACATACATGACATATGTCGATCACATAGGCATTAGGCCAAATCCTTTCACTAGGGAGTTGCCCCAATCAGAACACGTGTACACCCACGACGGATAGTCATGGCAAGCAGGAACCCAAGCTCCATATTCAATCGGCTATTTCCACAAACACTTGGGCCACACATTTTAGCCTATATAGTGTATATTGGCCGTGGCGTGATTTAGGGCAAATCCTTTCGTCAAAGGGGTATCGCCAATACATCAATCATAAATCCATGACAACGAATCATGGCAAGCACGAATGAGAATTCTATACTCATTCAGTCATTTTCACAAACACTTAAAATACACTATTACAACATACATGACGTATGTTAGCAAAATACGTGTTAGGGCTGTCCCTTCGCCACGTGAGTATTTTACCCATGTATCTCACAATCATACAGCAAATAATCATTACAATTGCATTTCCAAAATCCGCACGTATGCGGGATTTCTAGAATACGCAATTTCAACATACATGACATTTACACATGAACATGTATTTTCGCGATCTCTTTCGCCAAACTAGCATTTTATCCACACATGATATAATCAAACATTAAATAAACATGTCAAACATTTTCTCAACAAAAATACGTATACGGTATTTCTACGTATATCAAGAGTATGTAAAATTCCATAATCTTTATCGCTAATCGAAACAGGAAACGGAAAGCACTTTGTACATGTGCATTTGCATGCAGATCATGAATCTATCATTATCTGACATTGAAAGCGTTGAAAACCCTAACCTATACACCTAAAGTCCGCACCTTTAGTCGTAGAATCGTAACGGAGTTGATAGGTTTGCTAAGCTTCCGTATACGGCAACTAAGCGACCTATAGAACGAAATAGGTTAGCTATTTCACAACCTACAACAGTCTAAACCCCAAAACAAATTAGGGTTAGGGTTTCTTACCTAGAAACGACGCCGGAAACGCCGGAAAAGCGTCAAGAAGGATGCGGTGGAGCATGGATAGCAGCAGGGAAGGACGGCAGGGAGATTCTCCCACTTCTCCCTCACTTTCTCTCTCTTTTCCCTCTCTCAAATCCAAATTCGTATGGCTGCCATGAGAGAGGGTTTAAGGTCCTTATATAGCCTCAAAACTCACCGAAATAGACTCCTGTTCAAAGGTTACTGCTAATATAGGTATTTCGTCACTTTTCCAGCTCAAAAGAGAGGTTCTGGTGGCCCTCCTTGAGCCAAACGTCAGACTTAAGCTCACCACACATGGATCTATGAGGGATTACATTTTCGACTCGATCGGATTTCCAGATCGCACGTGGCGGACCACTTTCAGTTCAACGGTCAGTGAGCCACGATCCGAAATTCCAAGTACATGTAAATGTTCCTGAAATTTTTCTTAATCCGAGGGTGTAATTTGGTCTGATTCTGACGGTCTGGTTGCTTAATACTGATGCACAAGCGAATGGTGCCAGATCACTATTCCAGATATTTATTTTGGAAAGGGAATAGTGTTTTTCACACTCCCTCGCTCCGGATCGAAATAAATGACCGTGGGACATCGGTCGGAGCTGATTTTTGAGATGATTGTCAAGCCCAGTGGGGCGGTCCTAGTTCCTTAGCTTCGAGTTAATCGGACTCCCGATGTGCGATCTAAACCTAATACGAAGTTTCGTTTCATTCCCGAGAGCAGACGGGAAATGAGTTCGGTTCTAAACTTTAGGGTAACCTAGAGTCACATGTTTTACAAGTTTTGGGTCTTGCAGATCGTATTTAAAGCGATCCCAACGGATTTCATGGCTAATCGAGTTTGCACTTAGTTAACTTTGTTAAATTTCTAAAGGATTTAATCCTAATTGTTTTCTGGTTGAGATGGTACTTAGGCCTTTGCAGTATGTATATAAAGTGATCCAAGTTTTACTACTTAGCTAGTTTAAGTTAGTGTCTAGGGCGAAAGTGCTTTGAAAAATTGAAAGCACAAGGTAGGAAAGGGGTGGGATTTGTGAAGGAAATGGGTTCAGAAGCGATTTTAGACTGTGGGGTTCAGTTCTGACGAAATAATAAGGTGTTAGGAGCAACCCATTACCTAAAGACATCTAATCCCAGGTTGGCAAAAATCCGGGATGTTACACAATATGTCCTGGAGGGGGGTGAATAGGACTTTTTAAAATTTTATGCTTATTAAAATCCTATTAGTCTGATCCTGAGTAAATAGACATGAGAAACATCAGGATATCATCAGAGTAACTCAAATGGCTTTCAAGCTAAATTGAAGATCCAATCACAAAACTATTTAAATGATAAACATGGAATGATTTATACTTAATGACGGATGTGACTGTGTGTGAAGTGTGAGCAGTTATGAAGACAGTTAATGAAATCACACAAGTAATCAAAGATAATGAATAATCACAAACACGGTCATTTTTATAGTGGTTCGACTACTTGTCTACTCCACTCCCGGCAGACGCACTCAACCCTTGAGTGTACCGGATTTTACTAAGGAGGTTTCTCAGCGGTTCACCTCAAACCTAAGGTTTTAAATCAGGTTCACCTTCAACCTTTACAACCTACACCTAGGCTAACTGTTTATGCTCCCTGAGCAAGGGTCAACACATAGCACCCAGTTTTAGGCACACTGGCCAATGATCCACACAAGGAACCTCACTATTTATGCTCTCACGAGCAAGGGTCAACACAACGCACCCACTTTTAGGCACACTGGCCAAGGATCTTCTACAAAACCCTAACTGTTTATGCTCTCCATAGAGCAAGGGTCAACATAGCGCACCCACCATGTACACTCCCACCGGAGGCCTCCTACGAGGGCTTGCAAGGGTGATAAACACCTTAGACCCAATCCTAAAAAGGAATGATCACAAGTGTCCTCTAGATTCTAATAACTTACAAATAAGTGGATGAGTCTCATTCAGCACGTTAAAGAAGATCTCCTCCTTTGTTGATGAAGAATCTTCTACTTCCTTGATCCGAAACATAGATGATGTACTAATACAAGGCTTTGGGTTGGGTCAAGGTTAAGACGGAATCCTACTCTATAAAATGATTTCCTATAAGGAAGATAGAGTGATTCCGATCATCTATGCATTCAAGGCATCCTAGCTTAATGATTTGTCATTTGGGTAGTAGCTGGAGGATCCTTGAATGTGAAAGTTCATTCCCCAATCCACTCTATTGAATATCAATGATGAGAGTGGATTGGAGGATGAACTTCCCTGAGAGAAAGGGCTTTAGGTATAAGATCTAAGGTTAAACACTCAAAAGCACTCTCTTCTTTCTCTACCAGCAACAATAGACAAGTCCTCTTTATATGTAACACCCCGTACTTTTCAGAAGTGTCGGGTGTTACAATGTAACCTAACATAGTATAAATACTAGCCTAGATTTTGTGAACGTTCACCCACATCTGTCCTAAGTCTAATCATTGTAAGTAATCTCCATCCATTGGTCAAGTTGTCCACCCATTACTCTTCAAGACAAATTATCAATCCATTAGATCCACTGTTCATCGGGTTTACATCAGTCTATCCTTTGAAAACATACATCAGATTATTTGGCTTCATACTCAATTCACATATCTCACTTAAACATTCATAACCCTTAGGGTTATTGATAGCTAAAAATGGGTCAATCTAACTATTGGATCATTTGAACGGTTAAGAAGTTGAGATTGGTAATTAGATGTTCGTGTGTAGTGGGCCACTAAAACAGTTAAAATGCTTTAAGAATTAAGCGCACGATCATAGGCATTAATCTACTACGAGAACAGCTCCGTTTAAAAGAAGACTCAACAATTTTAAAACTTTAAATAATAATAATAATAATATTGGTAATGATAATGATAATGGGATTGTAATAAATGATAATTAATAAATAATGAATGTGTATTGAGTCTTCTAAAGCCTAATCCAACAGTTGATTCCCAGCTAAGTGAACCCTAGAACTTTTTAACCGCTGATATGAAAATGGAGAATGATCTGACCATCAGAACTTCGAAGATCGTCAAATGGTGCCATTTTGGCACATAAATCAAGCATTATGGTCCACCCAAGCACTTGATTGACCCCACTCTTCATCTAATACCCTAACAGTACCACACAAAACTGATGAATGGATTAGATCTCATTCAAATATGTCAGAGTGGGTCCCACCGCATTTGCGTGTGCACAAGCATGCAAATACTCGCACCGCACCGCATCGGTCAACACAGCTTGACCGTGTTGACCCGACAAATTTTTTTTTTTTTTTTAAAAAGAGGATTTTCCTCCCCTTATTCTCTTTTCTGCCAGCAAACGGACAGTCATCCGTAATGCTAATCATGGCCCACAAATATGATTCCACTTCCATCATCCAAACCGACCATCATAGAGCTGGGAACCTCCTGACCAAAACCCAATTGAATTCACGGGCTTTCCTATACGTTTAGGCACACAAACTTGGCCCAAACTGGATCTGCACATGACAATTTCCAAAAACAGAAATCGTTTTCACCTTGCCAGCTTGGCGATCCACGTGATCTCCTCTCCCTTGATCCTAGCCGTCCGTCTCACGCAATCCTAGCTCTTCAATGCTAGGGTTTTACAAAGAAAGAGATGGAGAGAGAAAGAGAACAGCCGTGGGAAGAGGCATTGGTGCGCTGGAACGATCCCAGCCATTTCACTGTTAAATGTCCCTCAAATCAATCTAGGCCATCCATTCATAGGCTTTTATGCATAGGAAAACCCTAGCTCCAGGAGAAAAACCACAGCCGCAATAGGTTCTTCTCAGTTTTTCCAAAAATCGAGCTGTGAACTTCTAAGCTCTAACCCATCAAGAAATCTTCACTCAACCTTCGAAATCCTTCTTCCCCGAGCTCCTAGAGACGTAGATAAACCATTCAATATAAAGCCTTCGAAGAAACAAAGCTCCTTTTGGAATCCGCCATTAACGTCGGAGCTTCTTCCTCATCCACTGCATAGTGTCACACCACCTTACGACTCAGCTCGAGGCACTGCAAATCAAGCCAAGTCCAGGTTCTCTCTACTTGAATAGAGAGAGAGAACAAAGAAAGAGAAATGAAAAAGGAAGAGGAGAGAGGATGGAGCGTTGCCTGCCATTACCGCACCAACTGAACTCGAACCGAGCTCGGTCTGAGTTTAGCCGTCGGCCCTGTCTGGTCGTTAGAGAAGCAGCAAGAAGGAAGGAGTAGAGAGATATGTGTGGTTGCTGCTGCCGCACCAAGCTGGCCCGGAGAAGTTGCTGCCGAGATTGAGCCTTGCGTCGTTACGAACTCGACTCAGCTCGACCGAGTGAAGACAGAATCTGGACGGGTCCAGATTACGGGACGTTTTCAACAAGAAGAGAAGGAGAAAAAGGAAGCAGAGAATGGAGGGAAGTTAGAAGGAAGAAAAAGGAATGAGAAGAAGATGAGAGAAAGAAAGAAGAGATGGTGTGGGGCTGTTGTCCGGTTGAAACTGAGTTTGATGGGGTCAAGTTGGGTCTGGTCCGGCTGGGTTTTCAGCAAGAAAGGTGAGGTGAGGGGAGTAGAGTGAGGAAGAAAGAAGAAGAAGGAAGAAAAAGAAAGAAAGAGAAGAGTGAAGAAGAAGAGATTTCTAATCTACTGAGTCAACTCACTGGTCCACAACGAGCCAGGTTAAACTTAGTCAGGTCAGTAAAATTTGCCCAATTTTAGTATTTCACGCAAGTATAATTCCAAGGAAGTTAGGTTTATGTCATTTCTTTGATAAACGTGACAATTCATTGAGTCGACTCATTGAGTCGTCTCGCTAAATTGGACTCGTTTTGACTAAGTTTAATTCCATCACAATTAGTCGACCCTAGCAAGGTGGTGCGATGAGAATTGGTGGAAAGGCGAATTCACATCAATTCGAATCATATGAGTTGATTCGAATTGAGTCGAGTCGCACCGTAATTTATAGAAATTGATTTCTAGAATTTTAGCTTAAATTTCAATACAACGAATATTTAATTATGTTATTCTTATATTAGAATTCGAATCACCTCCTCTTAATCATAGATTCATACTCAAATCCTATACTATTTAATCTTTAGGGATAACCTTAGGGATTGGTGGTGATCTAAATGACCAAACGGTTTAAAGTGCGCTTGGAATTGGATTAGTGGACGTGCACAAACAATTCCAACAACATATGAAGCCAATTCAAATCTTGGAAGGTGAGGATCACCCTTCAAGCTTTTCTACATCTGGATAGTTAGCTTTGTTTATTCATTTTTGTTCATTTATCTCATTGATTGCTTAATATGGTGAATTGCTCTTATTGATCTGGGTCCTTTATAGACGATTGATGGATTGGATTTAAATTCAGTTATTTGAATATGCCATTCAATTTAAATAACTTTATTCTGACTTAAAATTAACGCTTTAGATATGTGTGTGTGTTATATTATACATGATTTAATTCATCATTCATGATTACTTGATGGTGTTTTTAGAGATCCTTGAACTAGTGTCACTTGTGAAATGGATTAAATAAATTTACGTTGTTGACTTACCACATTATGGACCATTTGTGCCTATGTGGCTTTTGGAGAATAATCCTTTTTATCACACCATTAAGGGAATATTTAGCCCTTGCGGCTTTTTATGGAATACTTGTCCATTTGCAACTTTAGTAGATTATTTTATCAACCTTGCCATGGTAAGTCCCACTTGTAGAACTATAATTGGCCACTAGTTGAGTAAGTTACCTTAAAACATCTTATTTGTTAGTCTCATGAGCTAAGGATAGTGGAATGGGACACTATGCTTGAGCTGTCGGCCTATGTTGGGTGACAAACCCCCCATAGTGACCTTTGAGTTTTCTTAAAATGATTGTTTGAAATTGGAATAATAATGGTTGGGTTAATCATGCATTTTCATGGCATATATTATGGTCTTTTTCGGGTGGTTAGTTCTCTTTGGACGTACATTCGTGTATTTTTTCTGGTGACTAATTCTCTTTAGGTGATCTACATATTTTAATGATCTTTTCCAGGTGACTAGTTCTCCTTGGGCGTACCTTTGAGTATTTTTTCGAGTGGCTAGTTCTCCTTGGGCAATCTATATATTATTATGGTCTTTTCTGGGTGGTTAGTTTCTCATTGGGCGTACTTTTATGTACTTTTTTAGGTGACTAATTCTCCTTGGGTGATCTATATACATAGTCTTTTCCGGGTGGCTAGTTTTCCTTGGGCGTACCTTCGTGTATTTTTCCAGGTGGTTAATTCTCCTTGGGCGACTTTTTACCAGCTGGATGTACATCCCCAGGTCTGTGAGCATGTGCATACATCCATGCATTTAAACAAGATCATCTTTGTGAAATTTATTTAATGAATGTGTATCTGATGAACCTTATCTGATTTTTATGATAATCATTATGTAATATTTGTTATACACTGGCTTTGTTAACCATGCTTAATTATCTTGATGTTACGATAAATCTTGAGGGGTGTACCTCACTGGATAGCCATTGACGCTATCAAACCGCATTCAGTGTGCAGGAGACATAGATGATGCACATACTAGTGTTCATGTGGATTAGGAGGAGCCAAAGGACCTTGCGACTCTCTTTCCTGATTTTATTTAATTTTAATTTGTACTATTACATTTTGTAATAAGTTTAGACATCGATTTGTATAAGTTTTTGGGTAACCACTTGAAACCTTGATTACGTATATTTAGACTCCCCCTTATACTTGGATTGTTTTTATTCCGCTTAAATGGTTAACTCTGATAAAGAAAAAAAAATGTACATGAAATTTGGAATATTTTAAAGGCTAACACTCGGGTTTTTGGAAAATGAGTAATGTACTCGGGTTTCGGGAACTGGTGTGTTACATTATATAGGCAAAAGGTTCCAACGGATATAAAACGGTCACATTTATGACAGAGTTTGATATCATCGAGCGGGTTCGATATCATCAAGCATATACTCTCGATTATATTGACGGGCCGCTCGATGACACAAACTCAAATGTCATATGCTATTGAAACCTTTTGCCAGCTGGTCGTTGGAATCGAAACAAGTATCGATGTCATCGGATTTCGAACTCTGATTTTATCGATATGAGGTTCGATTCCTCGGGATTTGAAAATGAGAGAGACTTGTCTTGAAATATTTCAGGTTTACAAGAATGATCGAGGGACCTTCGAGATCATCGGAATTTGAATGTCGATGATATCGATACCCATGTCGATGCATCGATAAATCCAATGGATTTCTCATTAAGCTTGTTGGACAGTTTATGTCATTGTTCGATGCAATCGATGCTGTATCGATATCATCGATATTTGAATATTGATTCTATCGAGTGACCCTCGATCATAGATAAACACTCTTGAAATATTTTACTAGATATATGCGAGTCTAAGATCAATATCATCGAAGGCCTTCCAATATCATCGAAATTTGAATTCCGATGATATCGAGGAGGACCTCGATATATTGATGATCTTATGATTTTTCTTAGTAAAAACACGGTCTCATTTTCTCTGCAGTCGATTTTATCGAGCCAATGTCGATAGACTCGAATTTCAAATATCGATGTCATCGATAGGGGTATCGATACATCAATAATTCAGTCCAGAAGAATATGTGGTTACTGGACATCTTTGGTCCTCATTTCGATGGTATCGATTGATCATGAGGACATCGACAGCGCATGTCGATAATATCGAACAGTATATCGATAAAATCGACAGAGCTAGAAAACTTAGAGATTTTCTGAAATTTAAATAAGTTTTCTAACTCAAAAGCATTGTGATATTCTAATTGGTTTTAAGGTTTTTAAATACCTGGTGTTTTGGGACATGAGATGTGAGGCTTAGATTTACCTGTGGTGAACTTGCATACATCTGATTGAGGCAGACGCTTTGAATTGATCTTCCTATGAGGCTCTGCAGTCTAGCTTACTCAACACTCACGCTAATTGACAAACCAGGGCACTTTCACATACTCGACCAGTCGTAACACGACCGATTGAACATATACTCGACTAGTCGTGGTACGCGGGCCAAACCCCTTTTTAGGGTAAAAAATCACTTTTTCTCCAAAATCTTCTTCTTCTTCTCAAGCCCTTTCTCCGACCCGTCGAACCCACCTTTGATTCATGCAACTAAGTGGTTTATTTTCAATTTCCTTTTGGATTTAGGCTCTTTAGGTCTCATCTTGCTTGAATCTTGCTTTTATTTCAAGTTTCATTATGGTTCGTTGAGTTTTCTATCTAAAAATCTGTTGGGTTTGAAACCCTTAAATCTTTTCTTGCATTTTCTAGTTTAACTGGTGAGTAACTAGTGAAAAGGTTTCATCGTAATCAATACCTTCTATTTAAGTATACCCTTGTGCAACCATTCTTGCCCTATTTATGAACATATTTCCTATTTCATCAGTTTTATTTTAAAAAATCCACTTGGTTCCAATCACATGTTTATCAGTAGGTCTGGAAACTTAATACAATACATCATTTCTAATGAATTGATTTAATTCTTCTTGCATGGCATTAATGCAACTTTCATCAGCAAGTGCTTCATTTACATTACTCGGTTAAATTTGGGAACTAAAGTAGACATGATTACATATATTTTCTAGTTGTCTTCTTGCTTGAATGTCAGTACGAGGGTTACCAAGTATTTGATTAGTCGGATGGTCTTTGACTAACCTTAACTCAGTATTGTCTAATTTAAATGAAGAGTCAGGTATATTAATCAAATTGAGATTATCATAATCATCTTGATTAGGACTGGGTGTGATCTGTTGATCATCTATCACAACATTTATAGATTCTTGTATCACCCCAGTTCTTTTGTTAAGAACACGGTATGCCCGAATATTTAGAGCACGACCTAAAAACATTCTCTCATCGCACTTGGCTTTAAATTTTTCCAAAATTTCTCGGTCACGTAATATAAAACATTTGTTTCTAAAATTTAAAAATATTTTACCGTGGGCTTTTTATTAAACCATAATTCATAAGTTGTTTTGTTTTTAGCTTTTCTAATATAAACACTATTAATTAAATAGCATGCAGTACTAACAGCTTCAACCCATAAATTTTTTGGTAGGTTCATGCTATTTAGCATTACACTAGCCATCTCTTGAAGAATTCTATTTTTTTCTTTCAACAATTCCATTCTGTTGAGGTATTTTTAGATCAGAAAATTCATGCAATATACCATGATCATTGCAGTATTTCTAAAAATTGCTATTTTCGAATTCGGTACAATGATCACTTCTGATTTTGACCATAGATAACTCTTTTTTCAGTCTGAATACGTTTTAAAAAATTTTTGACTTCATCAAGAGTATCTGATTTTTCTCTTAGAAAGGCTACCCAAGTATATCTAGTGTAGTTATTAACTACAACTAGAAAACATTTCTTTCCGCCTCTACTCTCTATTCTAGTTGGTCCGAGTAAATCCATATGGAGAAGTTCAAGCAGTATAGCCATGGCTAAGGAGTTCACTTTCTTGTGACTACTCTTAATTTGCTTGCCTATTTGACATGCGCCACAAACTTGTTCAATATTTTTCAATTTGGGCAGGCCATATAAGTGTCTCTTTTGCTAAATTTATATAGATCTCTATAGCTTACATGTCCAGGACATTTATGCCATAGTTCAGTCTCATCTGTTTGGTCTATGTAACATGAATGGTTTGTTGAACGAGAGTTATTAATTATATAACAATTTTCAGACATTTTGCGACCATTTAATATTACATTTCCTATCTATTTTATAATCTCACATCCCTAATCTTAAAAATTTTACACTATGCTTATTATCAAAAATCCGGGATATGCTCAGAAGATTATGTTTTGATCCTTTAACATAAAGAACATTTTTGAAGAGAGGTAAGTTAGGAAGTTATACATTACCTGGGCCAATTATCTTGAGAATATACCCTGATCACTTGTTATGTGCCTCGAACATCCACTATCCAGGTACCATCTTAAAAGGAAAATAACTTTGAAAGTTGCGTGGGCAATAAGACACTTAACCTTTGGAACCCAATTCATTACGGTTATAGGTTTAGGAGGATCTCTTGTTTTTCGATGTGTTTGGGAGTTAGGATTTCTCCTTTTTCTATATACTCCAATCTTATCTGAGTTGGATTTCAATAGCTCTTTAAGCAAGTCTACAATTTTTTCAGCTAAAGGAGGTTTATCATTTATTTGATGTTTATAGCTGATGCATTATTATTTATTTCAGAGACTTGAAAATATTTTGATTTTTTAAAGTCATTCCTTTTATAGTTTGAATCTCTTAGAGTCTCAGCTTTAGAGTTCGAGGATTCTCCTTTTACAAAGCTAGGAGCAGAATCCTTAGATTTCAAAGAATTATCTTTAATATAACCCAGACCAGACTTGTCACCACATCACTTCGATAAGGTTAACAAATTTTCAAGTTTTTGGTCACCAAGGGCATATTTCCAAGTGTCCTTTGAACTCTGAAGGGAAATAACTTCAAGTTTTAGTTTCTCATTTTTAGTTTTAAATTTTTGCAATTCAGAAGACTTAAAACTAAAATCTAATTTTATTTTATTTTCAAAACAATCTTAAAAATGAGATTTTTCTAAAACAACTTTTTCAAGTTCTAATTTTAATTTAGCATAATTTTTTTTTTGAATTTTCAATTTGACAGCAATTTTACAATTCTCTCTGTATAAGTCATTATAAGCATCTTGAAGATCATCTTCATTTTCAGGGTCATTTCTTAGAGTTTTATAACTATTTGAATAAGTGACTCTGGATATTGTCATAAAGGCTTTTAAATCATTTTCATTTTCTTGGTCTGATTCATCATATTCATAATTAGTTTCAGACTCTGATGATTTATCCCAAGTAGCTATCATACCTTTTCTTTTAGATTTATCATTTTTAAGACATTTAGAAGCTAAATGCCCATATTCATAACATTTGAAACATGGATTATCTTTTGTTTTAGATTTCCAAAATTTTGATTTTCCTTTTCTTTTATCGGATGGTTTTTGAAAATTTGTTCTTTTCTTATTTTTGAAAATTTTATAAAATTTCTTTGCTATCATTGTCATATTATCTTCGTTTTCTTCAAAATCAGAATGTGCATTAGTTTCTTTTGAATTAAATTTAAAAGATTTAAGAGTAATGAACTTAGCTTTAGGAGCTTTGAAATTCAGCTCATAAGTTTAAAGAGAACCAACTGACTCCTCGACTTTAAAAACATTTGTATCCCATAATTCCTATATAGTAGTAACCTTTAAATTAAACCTATTAGGTAGTGATCGCAGTATTCTTGCGCAAACCTTACTTTCAGGGATTCTATCTCCAAGACCCCACATGGAATTTACTATGTCATTTAATTTCGTATAGAAGTCTATAAAATACTCATTTTCTTCCATATGAATCTACTCAAATTTGGTTGTGAGGATTTGAATTTCAGATTATTATTTGCCACACACTTTCATCTAAGGATTTGAAGAAAATACTCATCCTCGCTTTCCAGTATAAATAATTAGAGCCATCAAAGGGAGGCGGCCTGATAATGGATAAGTTTTTGAAATTTGACATAATAAAGCTCTTAATCTAGCTCAATGAGGTAAATCCAAAAAATAAAAAGAGCAATCCGCTCTGATACCACTTGAAAAGGAGAGCTTAAGATGTCCTAGAGGGGGGTGAATAGGACAATCCCAAATAATCGTATATAAATAATACAAAATCTCAATTGCTTGAGTATTGAAACCTTGATTCCAAATAATTCATAGGACAACATTCACATAAAGTTTTAGGCAGGACAACCTTATTTCACGAATTTCTTTAAAATCAAAACTTCAAACTAATAAGAGTAAATTAAAGAATTACGACATTCAGCACTCAACTAAAATTAAATACATTCAATCCACCAAAATAGTGAATGTTTAAACACCGAACCACTATTATTTCGGTTGGACTGAAGTTGGCTTCGGTCGGACTGAACCTGTCTATTTACTGTTGCGGATTTAATTAATCTTCTCCGGTCTTTTCTTCATCCTTTGTACTTAGTTTCCTTGGATCTATGACATGTGAATAATTCATTATTGGTCTCCTAAAATCCATTCTTCCATCATTTGCCTTGGTGATCCTTGTGAAATTGTTGTTTAGACTACTGTAATAGAAGTATGGAATAGTCTGAGAGTCCTAGAAGGGGGTGAATAGGACTTTTCAAATATTATGTCTATTTAAAACTTTTAAGTGCCTAACTTAAACAATTCTTCAGTTTAAAGCAAGTAAGACAATATAACTCTAAAGGCTTTTAAGCCAATAGAGGTTCCAATGACATAGGCTACTTAGGATATGCAAATTAAGCGACTAGGCTATAGTGTAGTGAACATGTGTGTGTGGAATATGTTACCTATCAATCTTAGGTATTCATTTAATCATACATATATAATTAAGCATTCAAATCATACACATAATTTAAACAGAAGCGCAGATGATAATTCCAAACACAAGCATGTATAGCAGTTTGGCTACTTGCTTACTCCACTCTCAGCGGACGCACTCTCTCCTAGAGTGTGCCGGATTTCATTATGAATGCTTTGAAATCAGGTTCACCATTAACCTTTACAGCCCTACACAAAGGACTCAATAATTTATGCTCTACACACGAGTAAAGGTCCTACACTAAGAACCTACGTTTAGGCCCACTGGCCAAGGTCCTACACAAGGCACGTACATTAGGCCCACCGGCCAAGGTCCCACACAAGGCACCTATGTTGAGGCCACACCGGCCAAGGTCCCACACTAGGCACCTAATCGAGTTTGTGGATAGAAAACTCTTAACATCAATCCTACACGAGTATAAAGACTAACTTGTGGACTCTTAACAATAACACTTACTTGTCAGATTGAGTCTTCTTTTGTAGCTTGTGTTGGGTTGCTTGATCTAATTAGCTCTCTCGTGCTTGAATCAGCTCCTCGATGCTCCCCCGATCACAATGTCGTGGATTTCCTGTTGTTTCAGCTTCATGATCAAGTACTTTGTATATGATATTCCTATTAAGGTAACCAAGGTAATGGGAGTGGGTTGAATCTCCTATCAAGGGTTATGAATGGATTTCCTAAGAGATTCAATTGATGAATGCACTAGAGTATGATTGAGACTAAGGATATACCTATAGGTTTGGTCTCAATACTCTAGTGAAGGCTTGAGATCATGTTCTTCATTAATACAAGCTTCAAATGCTCATTGAGATGATGAATCACAATGAAAAGAACATGAATCTCATATGGATAGAGCTAGGAAGGCTATGTTAAGCTTGGGTTGCACTAGGGACTCTGAACTGCCTTAATCCATACCTTCCATAAAGTCTGTTTCCTATATTTATAAAGAAAAGGTCCCAACGGATCTATAACGGCTAGTTTTTTGTTTTACCGAGTGAACCTTCGGTGGCACCGAACTGCAGTCAGTGATAGCAAAATATCACTTGGTGGTACTGAATTAGATCCTGAAGCTGTTGGATGAAATTTGTTACTTTCGGTGGCACCTAACATTGTATTTCGGTAGGAGTCGGTGGGACCGAAAGTCCAATCGGTGGTACCGAATTAACTTTGAAAGTTGTTATCTGTTTTAGGCACTTTTAGTGGCACGTCTGTAAGGCTTGTGTCCTAGTATCATACCGTTTCTTAGGACCCCACGATTCTCTCCGATGAATTTCGATAACCCGCGACCTGTATATAACGTTTGCGAGCGACCTTAAGTCGCATGCCATAGACCCGAGTCGACTCAAACTGAGACCTATGCCATTGCGACTGCATCATCACCGCAATTCCAACGCCACGTCTCATGCGCCAATGCGATGCCTAGATTGAGAGATATGACCCACACATAATGTGGCCATAGACTGCGCGTTGCAGGGCCAAAGGTTCCAGAGAGAGAAGATTCTCTACAAGAGCTATCATGATAATGACATCACCCTATCCTATCTAGGCTAGGGTAACATCACCCTAGCTACCCATGCCTTGCTAACAATGATGACTAGCCCCATGCCTCTTACACATCTCTTACATGTCATCATCACTCTAGCCATCATTCCCTTACAAACTCATCATTTCTTTCCTATACCTCTTTCTCTCTCCCTCCCTTTCTTCCTCATTTACAACCAAGAGAGGCCATGGACATCCAAGCTAGAGAAGAGATAGAACCCATTACCCCAAGCCCTTCTCCTAGCAAATCCTACCAATCCAACCTTTGTAATCCCATCTCCACCAATCCAACCTTTGTAATCCCATCTCCACCATTGAGATCCCATCTCCACCAATCCCATCTCTACCAATCCAACCTTTGTAATCCTATCTCCACCAATCCAACCTTTGTAATCCCATCTCCACCAATGAAACCTTTGTAATTCCATCTCCACCAATCCAACCTTTGTAATCCCATCTCCACCATTGATATCCCTTGAGAAGCACCCACAGGTTCTTAGGTGCTTCTTAGGTTATTTTTCTTCATTTCATGCATGGGACAAGTGGGACCTACCAATTAATGGTAGGGATCCCATCTTAGACCCTAGGTGTGGCCAATGGCCCACCATGATTTGCATGCATGTATCCATGATGGGGCCATTCTCCATGGACCCTATCATAATGTTTGTTGATGTGATATTTGTTTAAGGCCATTTGGGCCCTAATTTGTGTGGTGGGAATAAGGTTTCCCATCTGATTTCTTGATTTATGGTCCACCATGATAAAAATCATATCCACACCCTTCACATGTAATCTTGTTTTTGTATCTGGACAGCAAGTTCTAAAAACTATATAAAATCGACCATTGTAAGATCAGAGTTGAAACTTGAGAATAATATGAATCACAATATGAACTAACTCTGGACCAAATTTCGTAGCCATCCAACGGTCCAATCATCCGTAATATCAAGTTTACTTGGCTGCTGTCCAGCAACACATGCAGGATTCCGATTATAGACCTATTTTTAACTCCTTTAATGAATGTATTAAAAATATACGTTCCATTGGATTCGTAGAAAATCGAACCAGCTTTCCAGCGGTATATAATAAACCTCAATCGAAGTTCGAACGGCTGAGATGCTGGCCTTATTCGAAAGATGTATTTGGGGGCTTGTTATGACCATTCTTGTGTGGGCCATATCCGTGATTGCAACGGTCAGATGTATTTAATATTTGTTCTTAACTTACTTGAGATATTAAATAATCATATGTATGGTCCCTATGATCAGATTCTTTCATGATAAAGTTTAGAAAATTCTGAACCGACAGATACTTCCATAAGGATAAACCTTAAATTATTTTGTATGGTCCAGATGGATCCTAGACTCTATATGGTTGGAAACCTATATACAGCCTAAATGACATATTCTCAACCATCCATTAGCTCAGATTTTCCAACATAGAATCTGATCATAGTTATTTGATCAAGACATTTCATGTGCCACTTGTATGTTGTACATATGTTGACCACAACATTCATCCTCTTATTATGGACCCACTTGGTAATGAGGCCACTTTTGATTTATGTGCTTTATTAGTTCATTTAATCTAGACAGCCGTGTGTATTGATGTGTGTCTCTTATCTATGCTTTGCTAGCATGTGGGTCCCACTTGCCATTGGATCTATTTCATTTCCTTTACACTTTCTGTTTGCTGAAATTTTCTAAGTACTTAATTGTATTGCATGTAGGCCTCTTTAACACCTTGTAGTGGGCCCCACACTCTGTAGTTAAGGGTTCCACTTTGGGAGATGTTTAATCCTTATATAAGTGAGTTGGGATGTCCCACCTTTTTGTCAGGAACGATCCCTAAGTATATGGAAGTTGGGCCCCAAGTTGTGACAGACCCCATTGCTGAAAATTGTCTGATTATTTGTATTTTATACCAACTTTAGGCCTCTGTGGTGGACCACACGCTGGATGTTTGAGTAGGCCACCACTTAAAACTTCTAACCTACACTAATGAAAAGATAAATAATATTTTAATTGGGCCAAATCAGACCTCACATGATTAGGGAGTGGATCCCAAAATGGGAGAGGTATGGTTGTGTAGAAAATTAAAGTGCCTATGTTTGGCCCTATACCAAATATTACGTGTGCATAACCAGTTGGTCCTAACTTATAATTTTTGAAGTGCATATATAGTACAACCAAGGGCCCCTGACGGCATACTGAAATGTAGTCCCTTGTGATCATGGGATATACTCAAAATTGGGAGAAAACTAATTATGCACTATATTCCCTACACAATTTCTCCAAGTACCCATGTTTAGGCTATCACCGTAAATTGTACTCTCCCAACCAATGAGGCCTGTCTTATAATTTGTAAAGCCTATACATAGAGTTACAAGGAGGTTATTTTCTTTCACCATATGTAGGCCCCATGTTATCATGAATCTGACTCTAAATTGACCCAGAACCAACCCTGCGCCAAAAGTCCGTTTTACATAGAATTTATGTGGGGCCACATCGATAGGGTCCACCACCTTCCCAAAGCATTTAATGCAACATATAAACTCTGGAAAAAAAACTCCCAGGTGTTTTTGGGCTAAAAACCTTAAGTGGGTCATCTAATATAGGCTATCTTGTATGGGCCTTACCTTCATTGTAATGAGGTCCACCTGACATGTTTTGTAAATGGGTATTTTATAACTTGTAAAATATTTAGTAGACAGATCTTGATGTCCAAATGTTCTCTTAAGATATAAGTGGCATTGGGTCTATCTAAATGATGCAACCCTAAGGCCCAAGCAGGTCCAACACTAAGAGAAATTGTTGGAAAATGAGAAAACCACAATGATAACCTTCATTGAGCTCGTTGGGCAGGCCTATTACCTACTGGGCAGAATGCTATGTGCACTACCTCTAGTCAAGTGAGCCACACTTAGCGAGATCTATTTTCGAATGCATAAACTGGATAATTGGGCCTTTTCTTGGTTTGTTGTGTATTTAGCTAGTGGGCCCAATATGATATATGACATGAAAGATGTTAGTATGCTATCCTTTATGTTTGAGATTGTGCATTGTTTCTAGTTGGTAGAATGTATGGGGCCCGCTTAGTTATGGAATTAGATCCACACCATTGAAAGCGTTCTAGTTGGACATTTATGCCCTTAGGTTGGCCTATTGGTTCACCAAGTGGGACTCACACTTGACCTATATGACCCTATGCCTTACATGTAGTTCAAGTCCAGTGTGGAAGTCACACTAGGTAGGACGCACCTAGTGATCGGTGAGATGATAATACATGTATGGTAACATGATAATGATGTTTGTGAGTTGTTAGTTGAAGTGATAGATATGATTTAATGGATGGTGAATTATAGCATATGCATTGATGATGGATGAGTAATTATTTATATTACTTATGACATTGTTTATGTTAATCATTAAGTGAAAATGATCCTCATGGTAATGATGATGATATTATATATATATATATATATATATATATATATATATATATATATATATATATAATATATATATATATATATATATATAATATGCATGATGACAAAACATGCTAGTTGACTACAATGCTTGATATCCAAGTGATAATAATGCACGTATTAATTGTCATAATGATAATGTGGATAAGATAACCATATTTTACTTAATGCATGGATAATGATAAACAAATGATGTTGGTGGACGTAAGGATAACCTTATGCATGATAAACAACTAATGCCTAGGGCATGTATAATGATAGTACTGGACAATGGTCATGATATTGATGATGCATGTGAATCCCTATACGTTATGTACTCTATGCACATGATTGCATGATACATGCTCATACGCATCATTGGTATGCCTGTTATGAGGGATGATTGATCATAGCATATGCCATTAGGCTGAGATGTTTATGGGACTCCTTGTGAGACGGAGTTACCCTCACATGATCACGCGATACGTGCAGGTTTGATGCATGACTGGATGGTATGACTCATGCATCTCACATTTTGGGTGACATAATCAACACACTGAGAACATGCTTAGTATAACATCATGATACATGATCATACGCATCATTGGTATGTCTGTTATGAGGGATGATTGATTATAGCATGTCATTGGACTGAGATGTTTATGGGACTCCTTTTGAGACGGAGTTGCCCCCACATGATCACACGATAAGCTTAGGTTTAATGCATGACTGGGTGATATGACTCATGTATCTCGCATTTTGTGTGACATAATCGACATACTGAGAACATGCTTAGTATAACATCATGATACATGCTCATACGCATCATTGGTATGCCTGTTATGAGGAATGATTGATTTTAGCATATGTCATTGGGCTGAGATGTTTATGGGACTCCTTGTGAGACGGAGTTGCCCCACATGATCGTGCGGCACGCGCAGGTTTGATGCATGACTGGATGGTATGACTCGTGCATCTCTCATTTTGTGACATGATCATTTGGCGCCCTAGCAACATCAGGACTGTGGCATCCACATGCTTATCGTGGATGGTCAAATGGGACACCAGAAATGTTTGAGATTCAACATATGGGTACTTTGGATGTCCGTGGGTAAAAGTTCCTAAACCGCCGTGGCCATGGGATGCTCCAACGTCTAAACCGAGTGGATACATGAGAGCCCGAGTGCCGAGTATCAGTAGGCCGCGTCTCCCACTGTGTCGTGGTCAATTGGAATGGGGTGTGACCTTACTCGCCCGGGTGAAGGGGGCATAGCTAGGTTGAGTTTGATCAGCTCGAAAATGGGTCTGCTATCGACGAGTCAGGTAGATATTGGTAGATTACTGACCAGGCGTATAGTGAGGTCTCTTCCACTCACCTGGTTGCGCGCGATGGGGCGACAATCTAGTATGGAGTGTACTAGACCCCGGTGATATCCCAGAGATGTACGGTACTAATATTGTGACGCTCGTCACTGTTACACACGTGGGCGGACGCTGATGTGGGCGGGGCTTAAGGGCCTGGGCGAGCTACCAGTGGTTGGCAGGCTACTGTGTTTGCAGGCTATTGTGCATACAGTGGAGTGGAACCTTGTCCCACATGGAAGCGTTGCGGTGGTTATATGTGGACTTACTGAGCAGGAGTTGTGTACTCAGCATTTGACTCATTTATTCATTCATTGACTATCCACTCGGGCTAGTGGTGCGTAACCAAATCATTATGTGTACCTTCGCAGTGGACAGGATTTCGGTTGGGCGTGTGACCAACCAGAGATCAGGAGTTTGCCACATTGAGTCTAGCTATCCAAATTTAGGTATGGGACTGGTTTGGATAGAACTCCCTTGTGATGAACCCCACAGCTTGCGATACCACGTACTATAATCCCGACTACACACTCCAGCTTTGTCATTTCTTTTGCATTGCATATTGCATTGTATCCTCAATATATGACATTTGGCTTACTATGTCTCTGCATTGCATAGCCGATCTACATTGCTTCCTCAGTATATGACATTGGCTTATTATGTCTTTACATCGCTTAGCCTAGACAAGTGTGATGGCATTTATGGATTTGCCAGTATTTCCGTTTACTTTGATATTCATATGCTTGACACATGCATTGTACACACATACACCACCCTCTAAGCTTCTTGTAAGCTTATGCACAACTGTTGCGTGCAAGTGACGTTAGGTTGCAGCGGCATTAAGACAGGAGCGTGTGTTAGAGTTGTGTAGTTTTTTATATCTATCTTGTATTTCCTCTTACATATTGTACTTAAACGCTTTGATTATAGTGGATATGTGGTGATGTTGTTCGGTGACTTGGTTATACTTATGGATATGCTTCTTACAAAAAAAAAATTCATAGTGAAAATCCTCCTTGTAGGATTCCAAGATCAGAACCTGGCTTATGGGTGTCGAGAGCCTAGAATGGGGTACTACGGAGGTTGTCGGCACAGGATTCGGCGATTAGGAATTTTGTGAGCCCAGTTTCCAAGTTCGAGGTGTGACAACGTCCGTCTCCAACCGAATGTGAGACAATTTTTCTTGTTTGAACTTTTGTCCAACAATTCATTCAACAACTTTGAACCTTCTAAAGCCAACATTAGAATGATGAAAAATATAGACTTAGAATGGCTTCAATAAATGATCTAAGTGGGTTTTCCTATTAAGGGTCAAGGTCATCTACAGGTAAGATCAAGATCGTAGAAGCTTCTTTGTACTTTAAACTTATAGCTTGGGCTTCTGCTCCAGTTGCATCGTCGGTCTTCATTTGCTAAGGACACATCCGACTACTTAACACAACTAGTCACGTGATTGACAAACATGTGTGCAAGGTGAGTGCACTAACAATCTCTCCCTTTGTCAATTATGTGACAAAACAACCTAACAGATGATTAGAGCACAAGTCGAAATGCTGCCAAATTTGATATTCATATTCGACATTCGAACTTTGTCAATTTCTATATATTTTTAAATGATTTATCTTAGAATCAAGGGATATTAGAGGATGTAAATGAATTCAGTATTAATAATACAATGATTGTTCTTTATACACTTTCCCTGTTCTATTTGAATAAGATAATTCCCCCAAATCAAACGTATTTGTTTCTTGTAAGAAACAGTCACAAGCTATTGGAGTCTTCACAGTTTGTGCGTGCAAGCTGTTGGAATCTTCACAGTTTATGCTCACAAGCTGTTGGAGTCTTCAGAGTTTTTGTGTGCAAATTGCTGGAGTCTTCACAGTTTGTGCTCGCAACCTGTTGGAGTCTTCACAGGTAATGTGCGTAGAGTGTTGGAGTCTTCACAGTTTGTGCTGGCATGTTGTTGGAGTCTTCACAGTTTGGGCTCGCATGCTGTTGGAGTATCCACAGTTTGTGCGCGCAACTTGTTGGAGTCTTCACAATTTGTGCGCGCAACTTGTTCGAGTCTTCGTAGTTTGTTCTCGCAAGTTGTTAGAGTCTTCACTAGGTTTGCGTGCAGAGTGTTGGAGTCTTCACAGTATCTACTCGCAAGCTATTGGAGTCTTCATAGTTTGTACCCGCAAGCTGTTGGAGTTTCACAATTTGTGCTCGCAAGCTATTGGAGTCTTCATACTTTGTACTCGCAACCTAATGGAGTCTTCACAGTTTGTGCTCGCAAGTTGTTGGATTCTTCACAGTTTGTACCCGCAAATTGTTGAAGTCTTCACAGTTTTTGCTCGCAAGCTATTGGAGTCTTAACAGTTTGTGCTCGCAAGCTGTTGGAGTCTTCATAGTTTTTGCTTGCAAATTGTTGGAGTCTTCACAGTTTGGGCTCACAACCTGTTGAAGTCTTCACCAGTTGTGCACATAGAGTGTTAGAGTCTTCACAGTTTGGGCTCGCAAGCTGTTGGAGTCTTCATAGGTTGTGCGCACAGAGTGTTGGAGTCTTCACAGTTTGTGGTCGCATGTTGTTGGAGTCTTCACTGTTTGTGGTCTTAAGCAGTTGGAGTATTCACAGTTTGTGTGCGCTATTTTGACAAGAAACGAATGCGTTTCGTTTGGGGATTAATCATTCAATATTAACAAAGAAAATAGAAGAACATTCATCATAAATTTCATTAATCCTGAGTTTCAATTACATCCTTGTATCTCCCATGATTTTGAAACAAAGTACAAAGAATTAGTATAAGCTTGAAAGGAGAAGAAGTTCAATGGCAATTTCAGCAGCATTTCGACGTGTTTTGCATCTGTCGTAGCGACAGAGGAGTTGTGCGGATCCAAAATCCTGGTCAAGTTGCGCGGGTTTTGAGTTGCCCAGATCCTGAGTTGCACGGCTCCTAAGTTGCGCGGATCCTGAGTTGCACGGGTCCGCACAACTCATCTTCCCTTCTCTCTCTCTCTCTCTCTCTCTCTCTCTCTCTCTCTCTCTCTCTCTTTACTCCTGACACCTCTCTAAAACTTCTCTCCTCTAAATGAGAGGGGGAGGGGGTATTTATAGGCACTTTTACACGTGTGGGACCTCGAATCATGTGTCGTGGACCCCACTTCCCACCATTTTACAAATTTCAATCCATCTATCCCTTCTGGGAGTTGCGCAAGTTGGTGCAACTATGATGAGTTGTGGGGTCCCGCACAAATCTGCCACTTCCTCGCACAACTATTCATCCGCGTACTATTCACCGTGCACTATTCATCCACACTACTATTCATCCGCGCTACTATTCACTGTGCACTATTCATTCGTGTTACTATTCACTACGCACTATTCATTCGTGCTACTATTCATTATGCACTATTCATCCACGCTACTATTCAACCGTGCCACTATTCACTGCGCACTAATCATCACGAAAGATTTTTCAAAGAGGGATGATAGAGAGAGCTACATAATGGGCAGGGTTGCGGATCCTTGATGCGCAACAAACCAAACTCCTGTCGACCCATGTATTTTTTGTGCCCCAACAGATGCCCCCTCGATCCTTCTTTGATTGATTTATGAAATCAAATGGAGGATCGATCTTCCTTCTGCACAAAAATTCATTTACATCGGAGAAGGATTCTTCATGAAAATAGAGTTGGTCGCATAATGGAGAAGGATCGCCTGAACGGAGAACTGAAGAGTTGAGCCCAAAAGAATCAAGCTCGGAGGAATCGTGTTCGAATGGATTGTTGTCAAATGAATCACGGTCAAAGGAATCGAGCTCGAATGAATTGCGGCTGAAGGATGACTGGATGATTGTGCTCGAACGGAAGACTGAATGATCACGCTCGAATGGAAGACTGAATGATCGCGCTCAAACGGAAGACTGAATGATCACGCTCGAACAGAAGACTGAATGCCCCCAATCAGAAGCACCGAGTGAATGGTTCAATAGGGAGGATAATGCAGCAACGAAAGCACTCTGTCTTCATAGCGGTCAATCAGATAGAACGCCTTTCTACGAACAGAGCTACAATTACATCCTCCATAGTTTTAACTCCCTTATTTGCACAATTCTCTTTTCATCGAAACTTGTCACTGTAACAGCTGTGACGATCCATCTTTGAGTAACTTTATCAGAGAACTGGCTTTCAATGTTGCTCCTGCTGCAACAATCTCTTCGATCAACTCTAGCAACTCTTTCATTGAACTCCGTGGCTAGGGAATTGTTCTTTAGTGCTGCTCCTACTGCAACAATCTCTTTGATTGTTTCCTTTATTCATAGTCTGCATAATCCAAGATTTCGAATGGTAATCTTTCCCGCCAAATTAATCAGAATTAGTATCTCAAGCTATCATAATTTTCCAATCTACTTTCATGAAGTATTAATAATTTTGAAATATATTGAAAGCTTTTAGAACGATTGTAATATTTGCAATATGACAATGATTTGGTCATTCCATCTTTGTGCTTGTTAGCGTGCTTTACATTGCATTCGTAGCATTCTTTGCTCATTATATGGTGCTTTCAGAGATGTCATTTCCAGCTCTAAAAGTTCAACCGCTAAGTCTTTTCTAGTTTGTACTCCTTGACATTTCTTCATAGATGTTTCGACAAGAAACAAATGCATTTTGATTTGTGAAATCTTATTCAATCATAACAAAGAGAATGTATTAAGAACAATCATCATTTTTATTCATACTGAGTTCATTTACATCCTTTGATTTCCCTTAATTCTAAGATAACATATGTAGAATACAAGAATTAAAAGAGTTTTAAATATCAAATCTGAATATCGAATCCGTCAGCATTTGGGCTTATGATTTGGTCATCTCTTTGAGAGGAATGTTGTACGGATCTGATCATCGAATCTTTCTTTCTTAAGCTCATACTCCTATGCAAAAGGAAGATCGAAGATTGCGTTGTATTTAAACATTTTGGCAGCACTCTGGCTTAAACCATTCATTCCATGTTATTGCGCGGCCCTGTGTAAAGGCCTTCCTTCTCTCCTTCTATTCTTCTCCTCCTGATACATTCGGTCTTCTCTTCTCCAGAGCTCTAATCTTCTTCAAAATCTTCGTTCTTGTCCAAATGAGAGGGGGAGTAGGGTATTTATAGGCCTTCACATGTGCGAACCCTCAATCTTTGTGCCATTGGGCCCACTTCCATCAGATCCAACCGTTCATCCTGAACAGTCCACACTAAGTGTTGCGCATGTGCGCACAATCAGTGTAATTATTTGTGTTGTCCTGCGCAACCAACATGGTTTGCGCGGGTTCACGCAAACACTATGAATTTGCTAATTTTCTTCATCTCTTTCTCATGTTTTTCCCTCTAATTCTTCTTTTTTATTTATTCTTGATCCTTCATTTCATTTTTTTTATGCCTCAACAGATGCCCCCTTGATCCTTTCTTTGTTCTTTGGAATAAAGAAGTAGGATCAATCCTTCCACTTCTTATTGCCTTCAGTCGTTTGCGTGCACTCGCGCAAACGGTAATCAAGTCCTACATTCAGGTCCCAATCTCTATAAATACCAGAGGCTACCCTCTTTCTCTTCATTTTCTGCTTTCCTGTCGAAATTCTGCCTAACCGTCTCATCCCTGCGCAACTACTTGCGTTTGCACGCACCCGCATAACAGTTTTTCTGTTCGCGTAAGGTCTCTACACTTTGCACTATACCGCACAACCACATTCATTTGCACGCACTCGTGCAACCGTCCTTTACTTTAGAAAATTTTCCAAGTCCTTGACATCTTGAATCTTCAAAATATCTTCCTTTCAAGATAACTTCAACACTTATCCTCTTCGATCCACCATGGCCCGTACCAAGAGAACCTTCCGCCTCATCGAACCATCCACGTCACAGTTTTCTCATCAAAATTTACCAAACCCCTTATCTTCCCATGCTGCCGAACCATCTCCATTCTCCGAACAACCACAAAGGAAGCGCTTCAAAACCACTAGCAGGCGCCCCGCTTACATAAAAAAACCCGTTCATAGAACCACTAGCAGGCACCCCACTTTCGACTTCTTTGACCGTATTGCCACACTACCTTCCCCCATTCATAGAACGATATCAATGGGCGAGATCGAACGACCTCCCAGACATGGTCGCAAATTTGACTAGGAAGAATGGTTGAAGTCATTTGCCAACCATGAGCCAAAAACCACTGGCCAGAGAAGACACTCCCCCTCCCTCTAGATCAAAGAAGCCTCGCCGCAATAAGGCTAAGGAATTTCAGGAGAAGATAAAGGAGCACAACAAAAAGAGACTTCAGAACTCTTGGGAGATGGTCCAAGTCATCGAGGGTATCATGAAGTTCAATAACCCTTACAGACAGGGCATGATTGTGATTCAACTAAACCTCCATCGCCATCAGTGCATTCTCAATTGCGAGCCCTCAGATCAGATAGACGGAGAAAAGCTAGCATATACAGAATCCTGGGTATCAAAAGAACCTCGAATTCTGAAAGGAACCTTGCTAGCAAAGAAGCCAAGGCAACAGATTGGTGAAGTCTATTCGATGATCTTCCTCACTCCTTTCCATGACCCTCATGCTTTATTCCCCATTCATTTCTATGAGACAATTCAACAATGCTTCAGGGACCGCGAATCGCTCTGGGTTCATGAAGAATTCAGAACTAGGGGCCTTCTAACTTTTCGTGCTTACTATTCAGACTAGGCGACAACAATCTTGGCGAAGCACTCCAAGACATTGATCAAGATTGACATATACAACGCGATAGAAGTTACCTCCCAACATTTCTCTAAGGAGACCTTTATCTTGAAAGGCTTCCTCAATTACTAGTGCCCCACAACCAACTCCTTCCACTTTCCATCAGGAGAAATGAGTATTACACTCTGGGACCTTCATCGGATTGCCGGTCTTTCGCTGACCGGGAAGTTCTATGACGAATTCGTCCCCACTAATGAAGATCTGGCATTTGTCTCTTCGCTAGGCCGAGTGACCTCAATTTCAGAAACGACTACCGAACTCTTCAAAGATATGGCCAAATTTCCAAACATTCACAAGATTTCTCCCTTGCAATGGCTTGCGCACTTCACTAGAGCCTTCTGGCAACTTTTCTCTTCATAAATTAACCACTTCTCATTGTATCTTGATTTATACTTCTCACCATTTATCCTTTTCTTCTTTTCTTAGATTCATTGGCTGTCATTCCCAAGAATTAATGGACCTTTGAGAGAAGATAAAAGAGCATGCAGAATATAGTCTCGATGGAGAGCTTATGGCTTTTCTTGTCTATTGGCTGAGTGTGGTGGTCCTTCCTAATTTCAAATGGGCAGATGCCATTCGCCCTATCGTATTCGTCGTTGTCGGCGCCATGGCAGAAGGCCATAAGCATTCCCTTGCCCCTTTGGTCTTGTGCTCTATTTACAAAGCTCTTGGGGAGGTAGCGACTCACGTAACGAGTCCCACTGTTGGTGCTTCTTCTACTTACGCTCCTTGACACTACATTACCGACTGGCTAGGTATCTACTTCCCATGGACCTTCGAAGCTCCGGAGAAAGCATATTTCACCCTTTGCATATCCCTCTGTGGTTCTTTCAGAAGAGAGTTATGGCTAGAAGGTCATATGACTGGGTTGTCAACACAATCTCAACGACTAATACAATTGACTTCTTTAAGTTTTGCCTATACCGATACACAGAAGACACAAATATGGTAGATATTGAATCACTCTCGCCAGAAGAAAGGGCATTCTATCTTTCCATTCGATCTTGCAGTCTCCCACTAAGAGGAGTAGAATTCTAGAGGGAGCCTTACTACCCAAGTCAATTCGCTCGCCAATTCGGTTTCAATCAAACCATTCTATAAAGCCCTCGAAGAGGTGGCCACACATGTGAAAAGTCTAGCTGTTGGAGCTTCTTCGACATATACCCCGTGGCACTACATCACCGGTTGGATGGGTGTTTATTTCCCTTGGACTTTCAAGGCTCCGGAAAAAGCATACATCCACCCTTCGCATATTCCTTTGTGGTTTTTTCAGAAGAGGGTAATGGCTAAAAGATCATACAGCTGGGTGGTTAACAAGATTCTGGACACTGATGCGATCGACTTTTTCCAGTTCTGCTTATACCGGTATACTAAAGATACGGACATGGTAGACACTGCATCGCTCTCTTCAGGGGAAAGAGCATTTTATCTCTCCATTCGGTCCTACAGTCTGCCATTAAGGGAAGGGGTAGAGTTATGGAGGGAGCCTTATTATCCTAGCCGTTTTGCCCGTTAATTCGGCTTAAATCAGGCTATCCCAGAAGACTGTGGATTAGTAACACGGAAGCTGCGTAGCTACGGCACTGGGCCATATAATTGGGCGATGATATGGAAACAACTGTTGGGCGGCCGCATAAGATCTACATTTGTAATTCCCGATAGCAACCGAACAACCCGCGCTTCGTATGGTTACATGAGATGGTGGGTCCACCAATTGTATCTAGTTAATAAATGTCTGCCAGTGACCCATCCCATCTGGATTTCTCCCCCTAAGCTCAAGGGCCAAAAATTTGAAGAAGGCGTCGGGTTTATACCAGAGAAAAGTCACGCACCTTTTCCTGGCCAACTTTGCAGAAAAATATCTCTAGAGGAGCCAATTCGTGAAAGAAAGCCCGTCAATACTCTAGAAGGGTGGATAGCTCACGGAATCGTTATGGACTTTGAAAAGGTCCCTCGAGATCACCCAACTAGAGTAGTTGAAGATCTTATAAAGACTCCTTCTGTAGTTCAAGAAGATATCGCCACAACCCAGGATAATCATGTTCCGTCTCCTACTCCACAACCAGCTCGTCCCAGTCCATCTTCCCCGATGACAAGGTCTCGATCACGTTCTCAAGCTTCCCCTCCTTTGCATCAAGAAGGAGCTGCTGACCTGACCTCTTCAGTCCCTTCTGATAAAGACCTTCAACCAGGAAGCAGCAAAATTTCCCCTTCTAAAGGAAAGCAAGTTGTAATTGAAGATATAGAAGAAGAAGAAAAATAAGTTAACATTGATGATGAGGATGATGTCACTGTTGAAGGCGTCTCTACAGGCGAAGGACATGCCTCTCCAATCCCTCAAAATGTCGAGGCTGAGGCTCCTCACATATTGATACTCCTGCAAAAGTCTCAACTACAACGGAAGAGGAGGAGGAACCTCTAGATTATGGGGAATACGGATATTCACCGAGTAAGATATTTCCTACAATTCTATCATTATTAAATTTCTTGCTTGTGATCATTATTTTTATCATTTTTGTTATTTTCCTTTGTCTCAGGCACTCATGCTATCAACGCTAGGGCGAACGATATCCTTTCCGAAATCCCTCCTCCTGCTACTCCATCAATACCAGCAAGAGTCTCTTTGGCTCCCCTTGTGCCATCGAGGGTGGTAGCCCGTGGAATCAGTTTTCCTGTGGAACCAACAGATCTACCAACTCCAGCAACCATTGATTCGAGTACTGAAGACAAAGCCCCTTCTTTTGCTGATATGATGGGTCTTGGTCCCTCTTCCATCAGAGAGACGCATTCTCCTACTGCTAAGGTTTTTGCAGAAGGTAAACTCGTCTCTTTCTTTACCTATTTTCTCGTTATTTGCTTTCACGACTCTTATTATATCTTCCCTTTTTATCTCATAGGAAACCCTCCTCAAAGCGGCACCGCTAGTTCTAGCTCCGTCGCCACAATTTTAGATCTATTATCTTTTGAGAAGGTCCCTGTGTATAAGCTGACACTAATGAGAAACTCCATGTCAACAGCTGCCCACATATTTAAAGATCCTGACCAATGGTCGGACTTGAATATCGCTATAGAAATTTTGGACAGTGCTGCAAGGATGCCAAGATTAATGTTTCTCCTTTACGCGACTCTCTTCTGAGGTTCCATGAATCAGTAGCGGCTTTGAAATCAGCAGAGAATATAGTTGTCGCCCCAGAGATCCTGGAATATGGGAGACAACTGGTATCTTCCAAGGAAAAGGCTTCCCAAATTGCTTCTGTTGTCACCAAATATGGTCAAGAGCAGTTATCCTTCCAAGAGCAGTTGAAAGCTTCTACCGGCAATAGAATAGTTATTCAAAATCAGATTGCTCTTTTGAAGAAAGAGATTCTACAATTGGAGACAAAGGATTGGGAAGAAGAGTTGAATATAAAGACGATCCAAGAGAAGATGCAGGCCAATCTTCATTCCACCGATGTTGAACGATCTGAGCTGATTACAAATGAAGAAATAATTGCCTCTTTAGAAAGGAAATTAGCCAATATTCCAGATCATGCAAAGATCATTTTTTAGGCTAAATCAAAACATATTGTAGCTCAGGTTCAACTCAAAGAAGACTTGCAAAAATATTTGGCAGCATTAGGCATGACAGAAGAACTATAAAGGACTTTGTTCTATTTTCCTTTACTTTTATAATCACATATATATCCTCATGCGATCGTTCAAATCAGTATGTGTGGAACTTCGAAAGAAGCATGGGATTTATTGCAAACCACACATGAAGGAATCAACACGGTAAAAAGATCAAGGCTGCAGTTGCTAAGCTCCCAATTCGAAAGCATATGAATGGAAGAACACGAAACTTTCATGGAATTTTTTTAAAATTTTTTACCAAATTGAATGTCATATGTAATTCCATGGAAGGACTAGGTGAAAAAGTTCCGATACCCAAAATTTGTAGGAAAATCTTAAGATCCCTACCAGAAAGGTTCAACACTAAAGTCACAATAATAGAGGAATGTAGGAACATTGATGAGATGAAAGTTGAAGAACTAGTGAGATCATTACAAACCTTTGAGCTACATTTCAAACCTCCCACAAAATCAAAACACAATGTCCTCAAAACCTCCAAAACTATAGTGGAGGATGAAGAAACTGAAAATGAAAAAGATGATAAGGAAGTGGCTCTCCTAGCCAAAAGGCTCAAAAAATTCTTTAACAAGAACCGCAGCAAGTCCTTTAAGGAGAAACAATTGGACAACAAACGCCAGATAGGCAAATCTTTTAGAAAGTCTAAAGATCTCCAATGCTATAACTGCCAAAATTTTGGACACATCCACAGAATGTCCAGTAAAGAAAACAAAAGGAAAAGCCATGGCAGCCACACGGGATGACACAGATGACTCCAATTCTAAGAATAGTGAGTCTGAAAGTGATGATGACTGTAAGTCACTAAAAATACTTATGGCATCTACCACCACAATCATTCCCAACCTAAAGAACAAAATAGAAGAAAAACACATAAAAATGAAGGATGAGAGCCAAATATGCATTCTATTGGCTCACATCACATCATCTTCTCAAGAATATTGAAAAGTGACCCCAGTGGTCGACTCGAGCTATATTGTATATCTAAGGATCATGCCTCTTATATAAGCATTAAAGTCAAACCAAAGGATTAAGCCTTATGACAGGTCTAATTAATAAATCCGAGGATTTCTTGCCTCTAAACATTTTGATAATTTCATGTTAAAATCATATCATGAACACATGTGTGTTTTAGGAAAATCTGTTACAATAACCTCTGAGTTGCAGGGATACTTCGGTAACACCGAACTTACATTCAGTACTACCGAAATCGAGCCATGTCAAACTACTTAATATCCCTCATTGCTCAATTTTATTTTGTTTGTCACTTCTCTCATTTCTACCCTAGTTCGGTGGAAAGACTGTGCAACCAAAAATCGACAAAATCTAAAGGTATCCCTTAGTGATTTTTTTATTTTTTTTTACATCTCAAAAACTAGGATCACTTACCTTTGGTTCATCTCCTCTTGATAGGTCTTTATCATTCCTCTTCATTTCACTAAATGGAGTCATCACCGCCTAGAGAAGACAGATCTGAGAAGAAGCATGATAGAGAAGACTCAACCAGATCTAGGCAAAAACTATGTGTTCCAAAGCGAGGACGATCTTTTAACCAATTGTCTTGACCTTCATCCTCTTCAAATCCTAACTCTGCAAGTCCTATTGCTGCTAAATTCTTGAAGAGAAGGATTGTATGTGAAAGAAGAGTAGATCTAAAATGTCTTGAAAAATCTAAAGTTCAGGAAATTCTTTCACAACAAGGATGGCTGCAAGTTCTATCATTTGGAGGACCAGTTAATGAAACTTTGGTCCGATCATTTCTGTTTCATTGCACATTATATATGGGTTTCGAGGTGGACTGCGATGGTCAAATAATTAAAATCACCCTATATCGCATTTCAACCCTTATAGGTATACCATTGTGCTTCAAACAACCCTTCGAATTACACCTATCCACTGAAGCAAAAAGGGTTGTTTGGACCAAATTTTTGTGCAATGGGAACAATGTACCTTGGCATCATGGAAATGCATTACGAGCGACAAATATGTCCCATGATTATCGTATACTCCATCTAATTTATATTTCCAACATCTATCCTAGATATGGTAATCATATTGAGCTTACACCTTTCATGGTAGAGACCCTATATCACATTGGTAAAGGGGAACCATTATGCCTGCCTACCATGATATAGTATGAAATTGTTTCAGGATTTGTGTCTAACTCCAAAGAAATACCTTTCGGACATTTGTTGTGTAAATTGGCCCATCAATGCGAATTCAGGGTAGCTGAAGATGAATCTATATCAGTTCCAAAAATCAATATGAATAGTATCAGAAAAATAAATCTCTCTCTTGTGAATGAAACTGATAATCCAACATTGGCAAAAGAAGAGCTTCCAGGGAAGGAAGATGAAATGATCAAGGAAGGCCTAGATACCCATTCACCGAACTCAACTCCTACAGCTTCTACCCCTCAGAAGAATGCTCTCATGAAAATTTTGGAGGAGCAATTAAGACTTGGTGAGATGATTAAGTCAATGGAAGAAAAGCTCCAATCACTCCGACAATCAATGGAACAGATTGCGGCACATCTGTCATGTCCACTAGAAGATATTGTTAATGGATTTTCCTAGACTAACTATGTGTTAGGTTCAATATTTTTTTTTTTGGATACTATAGTTTACAGCTGGAAAGCTATTCTTCTTGGTATATTGATACATCATTCATCCATTTTCTTGATAACTGTTTTTTCCAAGAAAATTGGAGGACTCCAGCTTCTTTTTATAAATTTGGTGTTGGAATCTTATTTTGGAAATAAGTTTACCTTAAGTTGCATATGAAAGATGTAATCTTATGTTGAAATATTCCATGTGCATTTAAATGTTATATATGAAATTATATGCATCCTTATAAACTTAATTTAATATCGTTATTTATGCTTAATATTTTTAAAATATGATTACAACACAACAATGATTAGAGATAAGGGCAAGGCTCCTGCGAGAGGAGAAAATTCCTCCAGAAGAATAATCGCTCATATTCAAATCCGACTGAAATGGCTATGTCAAACAAAGTTGTCCATGACAGAGTGATCAGATCCCTCCTTATTGAACCATATGGGATTGATCTTTACTTAGGATCAATTGGGTGGGATTACCAGCTGTATTTTAGAGGAGAGATCCAATATGATCTCATTCATCAGTTTTTAAACTCCTGTCATGACACAAAGGATGATCCTCCATCAATCAACCTTAACTACATGAACAAAGTCAAGGAGATTACTCCTTCAGTGCTCAGCCAACTATTGCATCTCAAAGTCACACACACTCCCCCGACTGATTGTCCTTTGAATCATTTGGGAGTCTGGGGAGACGTAACTCGATCTTTGTGTGATGGCTCCACAATTCCCCGGAATAAATGGAACTTCCTCCATTCATCTCATTTGGACTCAACTATGAAAGTGATGCATAACATTTTGAGTACAAATGCATACCCATGCGAAGTTTCCGAAGATATGATCTCCTTTTGTTATGAATATCTTGTATGACATCCTTCGGGGGATTGAGATCTGTCTACCCACTCTTATCCTAAAACAATTGATCCAAGTAGTTAAGGGCAATCATTATACCAGCCTTCCTTTCCCTAGTGTCATCTGCAAACTCCCAAAATTTCTTGGGTTGCCACCTACTCGTGATATGGTATATCCTGCTGTGTGTTTCACCAAAGAAACTCTAATTCAACTAAATGTGCTTGCAACTACACTTGAGGAAAATCAGGAATACAGGAGCGGCGACGAAGCTCAAGATACTCCCATGGCCAGTAGCTGGGATTCATGTCGTACTCCACTGCCTGCACCGAGTCCTTTGTCAGTTAGCACAAGGCGCTATCTTCACCAAAATGACCCAATTCATCTTCTCCTTGATGGACAATCGAATATTAAAGCTCGTCTCTGACAATGCGAAAATAGGCTCTCTGGCGTTGAACTGCGTCTTGACGCTCTTCAACATACTGGGGAACATATCACGGAGTTGCTTCTATCTTGGTGCACTTTTATCCCTCCACATGGAGGTGGATCTTTTAGATGAAGTTATGTTGCTATGTTGTTAAAACTGGATAATTTATTTTGATATGTTGGTTTTGGTATGTCCTTAAGGGCTTAATTTTTTTTTTTTTTAGATTATGGATGAATCTACTCAGGCTTGGGGTAGTGATTTTGATGAATTATTGTGATATCTATTATGCTCATGTTAGATATTCCTTTATGATTATACTTTCTATCTGACAGATGATTTGATTGCTTATGATGATATACTTCCTTGCTTAAAAGATGACCTTTATGGTTATATCATTATATATTTGTCCTATCTCTTACTCTTTGGATTCTCATCTTTATGTTATTGGATTATTTATTAGTAAATCCTTTGTGAATAACTGACAAAAAGGAGGAGAAGAAACCTACTCACCAAAATAATGTATGTTTTCTGCAGAAATTACTTTTTTCCTTGTTACAGGTTACTCTTGGTAAACACTAAGGGGGAGCAGCATGATTTTTGTATTACATGTCAAGTCTAGAGTTGTAAATTTTATTTTTGATATGTAATCTTTATTGTTTTGATATGTCATTGATATGGACCATAACATGGTTGTAGGTTAGGTTGTTTTTGTCACGTAATTGACAAAAGGGTGAGATTGTTAGTGTATTTATTTGCACTCATATTTGTCAATTATGTGACTAGTTGTGTCTTGAAGTCAGATGAGTTCTTGACAAATGAAGACCGACGACGCAACTGGATCAGAAGCATTGAAGCCACATTGAAGACAAATGATTACTTCTACGATCTTAAACCTTGCAAATAGATGATCTCAACTCAAATAGGAAAACCCACCTAGGTTATATACTCTAAGCCAATCGCAAGTCCATATTTTATATCATATAGTCTTGGCTTAAGCAAGTCCTAAGTTGGTGAAAGATTTATTGGACAAAACAGGAAAAACAGAAAAATCTGTCCACTATCGGTAGGACGAAGGTGCCACCGAAAAGCACCTTTGGTGCCACCGAAGATACCTTCAGTGTTACCGAAGAGGCTTTAAACAGTCCAGCAATTATAACGGTAATTCGGTGTCACCGACTGCCACCGGCGAATAAAGTTCAATGCAACTGAAAGAGACTGTTTTTAATCAGCAACTTGAGAATTTAATTCGGTACTGTCGTTAGATAATTCGGTACTACCAAAGCAAGTTTGGTCGTACCGAAGGTCACTTCAATAGCACCGTAAACTAACCATTTTATAAACGCTTTCTATCTGTTGGAAGCTTTTATCTATAAAAATGGTTTGTAGGAACTTGCAAAATGTATGCATTAAGCCTGTTGAGAGTCCCTAGTGCAACTCAAGCTTATCCTAGCCTACCTAAACTCTATCCATATGAGATTCATGTTCTCTTCATTGTGATTCATCATCTAAGAACATTTAAAGCTCGAACTTATGAAGAACATGATCTCAAGCCTTCATTAGAGTATTGAGACCAAACCTATAGGTATATCCTTGATCTCAATCATACTCTAGTGTATCCATCAGTTGAATCTCTTAGGAAACTCATTCATAACATTCCTTAGAAATTCAACCAACTCCTATAACCTTGGTCACCTTTATAGGTATATCATATGTAAGGTTTTTTTATATCATGAAGCTGAGCCAACAAGTAAATCTAAGCGACGCGATCGGGGGAGCATTGGGGAGCTGATTCAAGCACGAAAGTGCAAAGATCAAGCAACCCAAGAAGAAGCTACAAAAGAGAACTCAATCCGACAAGTAAGTGTCATAGTTAATAGCTCAAAATTTTAGGCTAAGAGTTTGTCATCAACAAACTCGAGTGCCTCGTGTGGGACCTTGGCCGATGGGCCTAAACGTATGTGCCTTGTGTGGGACCTTATCCGGTGGGCCTAAACGTAGGTGCCTTGTGTGAGACCTTGATCAGTGGGCCCAAACTTAAGTGCCTTGTGTGGGACCTTGGTCGGTGGGCTTAAACGGTAGGTGTCTTATGTGAGACCTTGGCCAATGGGCCTAAACGTGAGTTCTATGTGTAGGACCTTTGCTCTTGCGGAAAGTATAAATTGGTGTCCTTAGTGTAGGACTGTAAAGGTTGTTGGTGAACCTGATTTGAAACCATCAATAGTGAAATTCGGTGCACTTTGGGATTGAGTGTTGATGCCGGGAGTGGAGTAGACACGTAACTGAACCACTATACATGCTTGTGTTTGGAATTGTAATTTGCACATCTGTTTAATCATGCTTATATATACTTGAATGTTTAAATTCTTATACATAATTGAATGAATGTTATTTGATTGATAGGAAGCACTTCCCACACACAAGTTCACTATAATAGAGGCTAGTTGTTTTATTGGTATCTCTTAAGCTGCCTATATGATTGGACCTTCTAACTGGCTTGGAAGCCATTAGAGTTATATTGCCTTTCTAAGTTTATTCGTAAATCATTTAAGTTGGGTAATATTTGGCACAATCTTTGTTTTCTGTTCTTGGCATTCAATTTCTATTTGCAATTTAGAGTTATTATTTTCATTTTTTCATTTCTATATTTCTTATAGTAGTAACAATTTCATATTAGAATAGATTTGCATATTTACGTATTCAGAGAGCAACAGAAGATAATAACTGAGAGATCAAGAGAAGAGGAGTAGGACTGCAGAGGGCTCCGGAAACTCTTTCTTTTGATTGAAGATCCAGGCTCTTTTCTTTGGTTAGGTTTTTAGTTTTATCGTTATCTTTTTAATTAATTTTATTTTTTTAATATTATATTTTGAAATCTATTTTATTTTATTTTTTTTTAAAGTAAGGAAGCGACGTGGACCAATGGAATCAGGGACTCCTGGTTTGACGAATAACAGAGGATCTGGACTCAGAAGCTGTCTGGGCGTGCTCCATCTACGGAGGCACTCCGTGGAGGGGCGTCTAAAAAAGTGATAACACGTGTACATTATGCAAATACGGACCTCGTCTCATGGAAAAGTATGGAAGGAGCAGCTCGCGTCCGTCTCCAAATTTGTACATCCCCTTTCTCACGCCATTGCTGAAAAGTAATAGAGGGTCGAACGAAGCCTATGTGAGTGCGCGCGCACGCGCATAAGAACAGTCGGTCCCGAAGCGCTCTTTCTTCTTTCTCTTCTAATCACTGTAGTAATTAGAGAGAGAGAGAGAGAGAGAGAGAGAGAGAGAGAGAGTTATAGATCTGGTCGGATGAAGAGGGAAGAGTTGAAATGCTCTTATAGTTAGTTCTGAAGGATGGATTTGAATGATCGAGAGCAGCAGTAGCAGCAGCCCTAGGGCATTTCTTTCCCTTTCGTCCGTATGGACTTCTCTAGAGTCGGAGAAAAGATCCTCAGCTCCGTCCGATCCGCCAGATCTCTCGGCCTTCTCCCTGCTCCGTCGGATCGACCCGAGGTAAGATCGCCTGACCTCCTTTCCTTCTCTTTTCTCCACATCCTACTTCCGTCCCTTTGCTTCTCATACCATTTTCAATTGGCTGACACTTCTATTAATTCATTCATTTGGGAGTTGGATCATGCAAATTATGTTGCGATGGCCGTCAATGTGAATTTTGAATTTGATGCAGCATTGAATTAAATCGTAATTATTAGTTGGTCTAACAAAGAGGATCTAATCTAACTGTAATTTCATTCCTCAGCATTCCACATCGAGTCTTGGTTCCAAACTGGTGACTTGAAGGAAAAAAAGTACCTGCAATTCTTGGCTACTTGCTCATATTACTAAGTTTTTGCCACCACCTCTTCATTAAACCAAACACCTACCTGTGCATCCAAACACGCCTTGATTTGCTTTGCTTCTCTTGATGCCACTAATGTTTCCAGTTAAAATTGGTTTCACAGGGTTGTATGCATCGACATTATTATTATCATTCTTGAATCTCAGCGCAAGAATATCTTTAGGAATTTTTTTCTCTTTAATGTAGGGCTTTCTTGGGATATGTTAGGGAGAATATCGAGGAAAATAAATTAATTATACAAAAAGAGACGAGTAATAAGAAATTAATGTTAGTGCACTGATTTGTGCATCTTGTTAGTCAATCACATGAGTTTTTGTGTCATGTAGTCGGTTCTTGGGCACTGGGATGGATTTTTGGTGCAATAGAAGCTTAGATGATTCCATGATTATATCCCTCATCCCAAGCCTATAAAGTCTAAACCAATGAGTTCTAAGTCATCTTTCTTGAGATTAACACTCTAAGGAGGATTCCAACCTCCACCTTGAAGATGTGCTCGAACTCCTCCATTTTCTAGAGATTAGACTCAACCTCTATAGGCATAATATTTTCTAAATTCTCTAGAAGACCCATCTAGGTGAATTCCTTAGGATTACAACTTCCCATCAGTTGTAGGAGATTCTACCGACCTCCCATCACCTTGGGCACCTCAAAGGAGCATTACATGTAAGGTGTTTGATCTTGGAGCTGAAGCCTTGGCAAAGCATTAGCACCAGGATCGGGGGAGCAAATGGGAGCTGATTGAAGTACGGGGGAGCAATGATTAAGCTACCCAAGAAGGCGCTACAAAAGGGGCTCGATCTGACAAGTAAGTTGTCAAGTGTAAGAGTTTGTATGTTCTTTTTCCTTGTGTAGGATTGAGGGTAAGAGTTTGTGACCCAAACTTGACTAGGTTCTTATGTAGGACCTTGGCTCTTATGTAGGGCCTAAATCTAGGTTCTTGTGTAGGACCTAAATCCAGGTTCTTGCGTAGGACCTAGACTCTTGTGTATGGCCTAAATCAAGTCCTTGTGCAGGCCACCGGACATGGGTGTATACGTATTAGTCTCTGTGGGAGCCTCCGGCAGGAGTAAATGTAGGTCCTTGGATTAGGATTGTGGTTGTTGGTTCGCTTACGAAAAATCAGCTAAAGTCTCTTGTGGGAGCCTCCGACAGGAGTGTACGTCAGTAGGTTCTTGTGTAGGACCAAAGTTTGTGGTGAGCCTATAGAAAACCAAATAAAGTCTCTTGCAGGAGTTTTTCCTTGTATAAGATTGTAAAGGTTAGGGGTTAACCGGATTTAAAACATCCGATAGTGAAATCTGGTACACTCATGACTTGAGTGCGTCCGTTGGTAGTGGAGTAGGAAAACCGAACCACTATACATGCTTGTGTTTGGGATTGTCATTGCACACTTGTTTAATTAGTTTATGTGATTGAATGTTTAATTATTTGTATGCATAATTAGATGAATGCTAGAACTTGATAGTTAGCACATACCACACACACATGTACACTATCATGTTATAGACTAGTTGCTTATTGCATATCATGTGTAGTCTATGTGATTGGACCCTCTATTGGTTTGAAAGCCCTAGAGTTAATTGATTTGCTTAGCTTAATTTGCATATTAACTTAAGTAGGCAATTATGGTTTAAAAGACAAATTTTAATTGGTCCTAATTACCCTCCCCTCTAGGACGTAGACTTCATTCATTAGCTCCGCCAAGCTTCCGCACGTGCGACCGTGGTAATCCCATTACACTACAGGTGAATTTTTAATTAAAAGCAAGCATGAAAAATAAAGAACCTTTATTGTCTGGGAACAATTGCAAAATTATTTTTATCATTTCATTGTATGTTTGTTTGCACCACATATCATGAAATTTCATGATTAATTCGTCTAATTTGTTGCAAAATTTCATGATATTTCATGAAATTTGGTGCAACCAAACACACCCTTAAACATAAATTGAAGATATCTTGAAATTCCCCCCCACACCCATACCCACACACATTGTTTTTAAAAGAATACCGGTTGAATGTTGATGGTGCTTTCAATGTCTCACGAGCATGCACTAATTAAATGATGCCATTGTAATTACAAAGATGAGTGCACTCACAATGTCACGTGAGCATGCACACATCTCAACCGGATTGTATTGACTATTAAGCATAATGCGTGCCGACCTTGATTTCTTGCCCCGATTACTTTAAGTTTCTCGCACTTCTACAATTCAATTGACGCAAAACTAGGCGCTTCCAAATAACCCACACTTTGCTCGTCGTTTTCTCACTCTTCTCTGATTCCTCACATGCATTCTGACAAAAAGACATTTCTGAATAACCCACCTATTGTGGTGCACTTCGGTAGAAGGAGAGCGAGGTAGACCAAGTTTCCAAATCCTGGTTTTGGAACATGACTCCTCTAGGTATTGGACTGAGTTGTATATTTGATATTGATATGACTCATTCAACATGGACAAGTCGCAAAAATATATAAAAAAAAGAAAGAAAAAAAGCAGAAAAAATATATTTTTTAAACGTGGAAAAGTTAGGAAAAAAATATAAAAGTATAAGAAAACACTAATATAAACAAATTTAAATTGAAATGTATAACAATTAGCCCAGATATGTAATTGGAAGCAATACTATTTTACAAAATTTAGATTAACTACATGATGTAAGGCCAACATGATTATGCGAGTTCAAAATGCATAAACAAGTTCAAATTAGATAGTATTATTTTATATACATTGCTTCTTTGGTTATCATGTCAATCAATACCCAACGGAATTGTATGCTAGTTGAAACCCATCTCCATTGCCATCTCTATCTCTATATATGGATAAGGATACTGTCCTCCCTGTCCATATCCAAATATCATATCAATGTAGATGTTGTTGCTCCCGTCTTCACCTTGAGATTGAGACTGAGATTAGAGGCCTCTGCTCCATGCTAGCCCATACTGTTGCTATTAGTAGAGTTGCTCTCAAGGTGGGCTCCATATCCATAATGCCATTAGCCACAGGCTCCTTCATACCCTTTTCCAAACTTCGGTTGATCCAATTCCCACATGTAATCTACTTCGTTGGTAATTTTGATCCCATGAATACACTGCCATTACCATGTATTTGAGCTAGGGTTAATTATTCACTTTCGTTATGTTATAGGCTCGTCTCCTAAATTTGCCCCTCATTTACCATGCTTATCTCGTTCTATATCATATATGGATGCCACCAACTTGACTAGTGCCATCATCTTTTATTTATTTATTTATTTTTTTCTTTTGAAGATTGAAACAAAAACTTTATTCAAAATAGAAAAAGAAAAAACCCAACCCATACAATAGAAGGGGGACCCTTACTCAAAACCACCCCACCCCCCCCCCCCCCCCCCCCCCCCCCCCCCCCCCCCCCCCCCCCCCCCCCCATAAAAGCAGCAAACAAACAAAAGTGACCAGAACACTCCCTTTGAACTATTTGAGATCCCACCATGATACAAATTAATGACAATCCTCTATCACCATCTCCAATGCATGCTCTAGACTTGGCTATGTTCCAACAGTCCAGAGATTGTTGATGATGCTTCTCGTATGACACGGATTTATTTAATGGAAAATAGAAGTGAGGTTAACTCTATTTTCAATGTGTTTCATAGTTGGCTTAAAAATCAATTTAATATGAATATTGATACTCTTCACACAGAACTGCAAATGATTATCTTTCTTATACTATGATTTTTTTTTTTTTTTTTTTTTTTTTTTTTGAATCTTTAGGAGCATGGTATTAATTCTCAAACCACTTGTGCATATACCCTGCGACAGAATGGAATTACTGAAAGGAAAAATAGACATTTTCTAGAAGTTACGTGTGCTCATCTTATTTTGGTCAGATGCTGTTCTTACCGTTTGTTATTTAATTAATCGTCTGCATACTAAGGTTCTTGTTGGGCAATCACCAATTCAATATTTTTTCGGCATTCTATCATATCTCAGAAATTCTTTTGTGGGTCTTTGGGTGTGTTGTTATATCACATAGAAATAAATTGTTAAATGGGTTGTCAAACGTATTTTCTTGGGATATTCGTATTCGTAAGTAGGGTATAAATTTTTGATTTGGTCACTAAAAAGCGTTCTCTGTATGGATGTTAAATTTTTCGAAGAAGCTTCATACTTTTTTGTGGACAACGGGAGCACAAGTCTATGGTTCTTCCAATTCCCATCCTTGAGTCTAATCAGATCATGTTTGTCCCGTCTAAACCTAATAATGTGAGAGATAATGTTATTTATGAAGGTTTATACAATTCTCCCTTAGGACACCACAAAGCATGCTCTTTTGACGATAGATACTGGTAGTTAGTGTTTTTAGTAGCTTGCGATATCATCAATGTATCCCACGGTGTATCCGTTATCACAGTTGGGCGATATGAGTCCTAGCTTTAATATCCATTTTTCATGGTATTGTGCAATATATCGCATGATATCGCAATATATTGTAGATATTTCGATATCTTGCAATATATTGATATCGAGAGGGATAGGAAACAAGCACTGTTTTGTTTGGAAAATCCTAAAAAATTCACAAAAATTAGTTTTTTTTTTTGAAAAAAATAATCTTCCCAGTACAATATAAGGTGATTTTGATCGGTCCACTCTAGTTTGTTGGAAGAAAATCTTCGAAATTTCTTTGAAATCGTGATTGGAAGCTTCTTGGGACCATATTCTAAAAGGTGTGTATTTTTGAGTTTTAATTCATTTTATTCATTTTTATATGTTGTAAATAGTGTCAAATGGTAACAAATTCATGATTCTTCATGTTTTGCATGAAAAATTACGGATTTGGAGCTTTGATTTTGAGATTTGGGCGAGATGGGCCGAGTTGCGGAAAATTGGAAAAATTGAAAATTTCCTAATTTTTTCTCAAATAAGTTGCAATCTTAGTGCTCAACTCAAATACAAAATCAAGCATGTATATAACATGATCTACACATTTTTGGCAATTTGGAGATTTTTCGAAAAAAATATTATGGCAATTTGGAGATTTTTCGAAAAAATTATATATATATATATATCTATATATATATATATATATTATATATATATATATATATATATATATATAGGGAAAAGGTACAATGCGCTCGAGTTGATTTTTATGTCCCATGAGGTCGAGCTGTGTGGGCTCCACCGTGATGCGTTTCGAACATCACACACCGTGCATTTGATGCGTCCCCTTTAAATTATGGGATATCCCAAAAATCAGCCGTATAGAGAACTCAGGTGGGCCATACCATCTAAAATCATGTGAAGACATGCTAAAAACTTATAAAAAGCACTTGTGGGGCCCCACCTGAACTTGCATGCACCTGAAACTTGTCTGAACCCTCATACAAGTGGGACACACATAATGGATGGGCTGGATTTTGCCAAACCACATCTCGGTGGGCCCAAAAAAATGGTTATGATGTTTTAATGGTGCACGACACCTCTCAACTTCTGTATGTGGTGTGGCCCACACAAGTCACAGATTGACTTGATTTTTGAGACCTAGGCCCACGATGGAATGGTGCATCTGACTGATGGTGTTGATGTTCGAAACGCATCATGGTGGGGCCCACACAGCTCGACCTCATGGGACGTTAAAATCAGCTCGAGCGCATTGTACCTTTTCCCATATATATATATATTAAAATTCACATGTATATTTCTAGCTTTTTACTTCTTTTGCTTTTGAATGTGATGCTTGTGTTTCCATACATGTCTTCTTATATTTATAAATTTTATTAATCGACTTTGAATATGGTTGCATCAATTCAGTCAGACAGTGCAGAGGTTAGGACCTTATAAAAAAGAAACCTATTACGTGCATTTTTTTTTTTTTTTTTTTGATTTCTAAGTGTGTATTGGTGTCTTTTTTATTTTATTTTATTTTT